>JAQQSK010000071.1:0-42315 GCA_028658325.1 Potorous gilbertii
TCCAGTGTATCGGGGAGGGGACAAATGGAGAGAAAATTTTGGAACCCAAAATCTTGTGAAAATGAATGTAAAAAGTTAAATAAATTTTTTTTAAAATTTTAAAAAAATAAAAAATTAAAAAAAATCTGAAACTATTTAAATTTACTTAAAAACTGAAATAAGCCATCACTCATTAAGCTGAATGCATTTCCACATCACCTTGCACAGTAATTCATCTCCTTACTATCACTTTGGCGAACTCTATCACCCTGATCAGATCGAGTCAACTCAAATTTAATTGAGCTATTAATTTTCAATCAAGTTTCATGATTTTTTTGTCTTCCTAAAAAATTTGCTCACACCCTCAACACTTACTAAAGCCATTTGAAACAGACACATCTGGAACTATTTAAAGCTTATTCATCTTTCTAAGTCTCTTATTCCTATTACTCAGATTATTTAGTTCCTCCCCAGTGTAACTATAACTGTCTGCACTGGAATCTCATTTTAGCTTAAACAAAGCAAAAGTTAACTCTCCCATTATATAGTGAACATCAGCACTTGCTTTTGTTTTCTCTATTTATTTTTCGTTTTCCACATTCATTTCCATAAAATTTTGAGTTCAAAATTTTTTCCTCTTTTCTCCCCTTTCCATGCCCCATAATGCCTTACAGTCTGATTATCCCTTCCCTCAATTTGCCCTCCCTTCTATCACATCCCTCCACATCTTCTCTCTTTTCTTGAAGTGCAAGATAGATTTCTATACCCCATTACCTGCATTTCTCATTTCCCAGTTGTATGCAAAAACACTTCTCAACATTCGTTTTTAATACTTTGAGTTCCAACTTCTCTCCCTTCCTCTCTCCCCACCTATCCCCACTTAGAAGGCAAGCAATTCAATATAAGCTATATATGTGTAGTTTTGCAAAAGACTTCCATAATAATCATGTTGTGTGAAACTATATTTCCCTCCATCCGATTCTGCCCCCTATTTATTCTGTTCTCTTTTGACCTTGACCCTCCCCAAAAGTGTTTACTTCTAATTACTCCCTCCTCCCATTTGCCCTGCCTTCTATCATTCCCCTTACCCCACTTGTCCCCTTATCCCCTACTTTCCTGTAGTGTAGGATAGATTTTCATACCAAATTGAGGGAGAATGTTATTCCCTTCTAAAGCCAAATGTGAAGAGAATAAGCTTCAGTTTTCCCCTCTCACCTCTTCCCTTTTCTTCTCCATTGAAAATGCTTTTTCTTGCCAATTTTATGAGAGATAATTTGCCACATGCCATTTCTCCCATTCTCCTCCCAATATATTCCTCTCACCCCTTAATTTTATTTTTTTACTATGTCATCCCTTCTTATTCAACTCACCTTGTGCCTTCTATCTATCCATCCATCCATCTATCTATCTATCTATCTGTCTGTCTGTCTACCTATCTCTGTGTGTGTATAAACCTTCCAACTCCCCAAATATTGAGAAAAATTTGAAGAGTTGCAAATATTATATTTCCATGTAGGAATGTGAAGAGTTCAACTTTAGAAATTCCCTTATGATTTCTCTTTCCTCTTTACCTTTTCATGCTTCTCTTGATTCTTGTGTTTGATCAAATTTTCTATTTAGCTCTGGTCTTTTCATCAAGAATGCTTGAAAGTCTTCTATTTTATTGAATGACCATTTCTTTTCTCCTGAAATATAATACTCACTTTTGCTGGGTAAGTAATTCTTGATTTTAATCCTAGTTCCTTTGACTTTTGTAATATCATATTTTAAGCCTTTCATTCCATTAATGTAGAAAGTGCTAGATCTTGTGTAATCCTGATTTTATTTCCACAATACTTCAATTATTTATTTCTAGCTGCTTGTTCCTTTCGAATATCTATCAGAAGATGATTGATGGATTCTTTCAATATTTATTTTGCCCTGTGGTTCTAGAAATCAGGGTAATTTTCCTTGATAATTTCATGCAAGATGACATCTAGGTTCTTTTTTTCATCATGACTTTCACGTAGTCTCATAATTTTTAAATTGTCTCTCCTGGATCTATTTTCCAGTTCAATTGTTTTTCCAATGAGATATTTCACATTGTCTTCATTTTTTTCATTCTTTTTGCTTTGTTTTGTCATTTATTGGTTTCTTATAAAGTCATGAGCATCCATCTGTTCTATTCTCATTTTTAAGGAACTATTTTCTTCAGGGAGCTTTTGAACCTCCTTTTCCATTTGGCTAATTCTGTTTTTTTAGGCATTCTCCTCATTGGCTTTTTGGACCTCTTTTGCTCTTTGAGTTAGTCTATTTTTAAGGGTGTTATTTTCCTCAGCATTTTTTTTCAGTCTTCTTTATCAAGCTGTTGACTCCCTTTTCATGATTTTCTTGTATTGCTCTCATTTCTCTTCCTAATTTTTCCTCCACCTGTCTTATTTATTTTCAAAATCCTTTTTGAGCTCTTTCATGGCCTGAGATCACTGCATATCTGATTTGGAGGTTTTGAATACAGAGACCCTTAGCCCAAGATCTTCCTCTGATGGCATGCCTTATTCCTCATCTAAAAGGTTGGAAGAAAATACCTGCACACCAAGAAAGCAACCTTCTATTGTCTTATTCTTGCTCTTTTTTGGTCATTTTCCCAGCCAGTTACTTGAATTTTGAGTCCGTTGTGAAGTGGGGTGGTCCTGTCCTTCTTGCATCACGTGGCCAAGCCTGGGCTGAGCTCCATGGACTGTGCTCTCCTCTATGCCCGTGCAATAGACCTTTCCCATCAGCTTTCCAGGCTACCTTGCACTGGAAATATCTTTCACTCTGTTGTTTGATGGCTTCTGCTGTCCCTTGTCATTTTTACACGTATTTTATGGGCTGTGAGGAAAGAGCTAGAGTATGTGCATCTTAATCTTTCTATTAGCACCATTATTAGATCAAACAATCAAGCATCTCTCTCTCTCTCTCTCTCTCTCTCTCTCTCTCTCTCTCTCATCCACTCACTCCTCTGAGGCTGCTGTAATCAGGAAGGGAAGGAAAGAGGAAGATTAAAAGACAGAAGAATTCCAAGGGAAAGTCCTATGGCTGACTTCATGGCTGCATTTACAATTTAACAAAACACTTCTCAAACACAAGACAAACAGAGCACAGATAGAGTACTACAGATCCTCTCTTTTTAGGAAATAAACTAATTTTATATTACACTAGTCAAAATCCAATTATTCATGTCAATTTATTCTGACTGATTTCAAGCCAGTTTTAAAAGTATCTTTCCCTGAATGTAGATTCTCCCTACTCCCTCTTTCTCTCTAGTCTCTCTCCAGAGCAGACAGAGGAAGGAATACAGCCAGCATTCCTTCAAATGGGCTTCTAAAGGAATGCCCAAAGATTATTTTTCCCCCCTTCCCTGGTACAATTCACTCCCCATCTTAGGACTTATACTCTAAAAGCCCCCAAAGGACTGGTTGTGCCTAAGATTCTGAGGCACACACAGCAATAATTAGTCACTTGTTTTCCTGCCATTGCTCAGGGCCCTTACTTATGCACCTCTAGCTGTTCAGTTCATTGTTTTAGCTCCATTCCTGTGTTCACCACAATTCCAAACAGTCCTGGAGAAGTTAGCAGTCAGAAGAGAGGAATCAGGCCTCTGGGCCACTGAAAAATCAATGGACATGCTCCCATTCCCCACAAGCAAAATTCCATCCTAACCTTTCTGATGCTAAAGATCCCACGATGAGTCGCCAAAAATTGTTAGAGAGTGAGAAACATGCTCCCCTTAAATAAAGAACAATATCTGTTGTGAAATCAGGAAAGTTTTTATTAATCTTTATGTCCATTACCCCTGAATGGATCATTTTCATGCTTTTCTTGCATCTCTCTCATTTCTTTTCCCAGTTTTTCCTCCACCTGTCTGACTTGATTTTCAAAATCCTTTTTGAGCTCCTCCATGGCTTGAGCCCATGGGGTATCTATTTCAGATATTTGGGATTAAAAAGAGTAAGATTACTGAAAGACTATCTTTAATAATTTCTCACAACGAAATAATATCCCATTACGGTCACATAACACATTTTTTTAGCTTTTCCCCAATCGATTGGAATACACTTACTATGTAATTCTTTGCCATTATGAAAAAAAGGTCCTTTTTTATTATTCTTGATCTCTTTTTAATACAGATTTAGTATGGATATCATTACATTAACAGTTATGAACTTTCTGGTGACTTTCTGGATGTAGTTCAAAATTTCTATATACAATGGCTAGATCAATTTGTAACTTCCTCAAAAGTGCATTAATGGGCTTATTTTTCTAGTAGCCCCTCCAATATGTTTTTTAACCTTTGCTGTCATCCCCACCGGACTATTGTATGTTACATGGAGTCTCAGAGTTGCTTTGATTTACATTTCTGTAATTGTTAGTGATTTGGAGCACTTTTTTCTTCACATCTCTGTATATTTGGATCCCTCAGTCATAAATGCATATTTTTATCCTTTGGCCACCTGATAATTGTAGATTGACCCATTTGTAAGTGTTTTTAGTTGCTCCTTATGTATCCTGGCAATGAGTCATTTATTGGAGAAACGATGCAAAAAATTTCCCTGTAACCTAGTCACCCTCTTATCTGCTCAGTAGTTTAGGGGAAAATGTTTAAATTTTATATTACCCTCTATCTCTTGTTTGGTAATGAACTTTTTCTATCAATAGATCTAAAAGTGACCTGTTTCTTCTTTGTTCCTTTACTTTTCTTATAAGGTAACCTTTTATATATCTGGAGCTCCTTTTCATATACCTTATTGCAGTAGCTAAGGTCTTTGGGTTTATTGAACACTAGGATATGAGTTTCATCTGCTTCAGTGTATAATGTGCCTAATCTGTTTCACTGATCAATTTGTATTTCTTTTTATCAGTACCAACAGGCTTTGTAGTATAATTTGTGATCTAGTACTGCTGTACTTCCTTAACTCACTATTTTTCCTATTATGTTTTCCTATTATTTCCCTTGATATTCCCTTTGATTCTTCCAGGTGAATTTTGTTTTTACTTTTCTACCTCTATAAAGTAATCTTTTCAGGGTTAACTGATATTATACTCTATAAGTAAATTAATTTCTGCAGTATTCTCATTTTGTAATATTTTTCTTGGTTTGCCCAGGATCAATTAATTTCTCCACTTATTTAATTCTCTTATTTATTTCCAATAACAATATTTTGTAATTGTACTCCTATAAGCATTTTGGGAAGTAGGCTCCCAAATACATTAAGGAATTATTTTAGTGGAATTTCTCTATATCTTACTCATGGATTTTATTAATAATATACAAAATAGTATTGATCTATGTGACCTAAGTTAATTAGATAAAACAAGGAATTATAGTAAAATTTATACTGCATATTAAAAGTTATTTTTTGGACATACAGAAATGTAAAGTTCATTGTTTGGGTCATTATAATTTAGTTCATTTCAGTTAAAAACACCAAAAGAGTTTTTGATACTTACAGAGATTTATTGAAAATTCTGAGATCATGAGGAGCTAGAAGCATGAGGTAAACCATGTGGAAGAGAGACATTCAGAGTGATGAGAATGACATCTAAATAAAATTACAGCCCTGTTGCAAGATCATTGTCTAATGACAAGAAAGGTATGACAATAATTTATCTACAATGAGATGGAAAGTCAGCTGTTAAACTGAGCCCACAGCCATGATAATCTTCAAAGGAAGTAAATATCTAACAAAGTTTCACTTGAAATTAGTCTACATATACTTGACAGATTCAAGAAGCAACTCCTTTTCCTCCCAGGCATCGGTTAGCCTGATCCTCCATATTCCTCCAACTAAACTTTGGTTTGGACAGCTCCTAGACACCACTGCGGTGTTCTTGACAGAAAATAGCTGCTGCTTAGCAGTAAAAGGAATATTGGTATAGAATTCTATTTAGTAGATTTCCTCAGTATCTTCTCCGGTAATGTCAGGTACTTAGAGAATTCGAAAGAATCACATTTGTATTCTAGATAGCAGAATATATTTTAAGACTCTACAATAGTCATTTCCTAAAGCAAATCATGTAAAGACCTGAGATAGTGATATGATAGGACTAATACATAGAATATATGATACAGAATATATAGAATATAGAAGATATGATATAGACTATATGATATAGACTAAGCAGTCCTGGGACAACTTAAGGTTTCTGTGGGTTTATGGATTATAATAATAGCTTTAAGAATGCATGTTTATATATTACATATTCATATCTCATGGTCATCAAATGACATTCTAAATAACGAAGAGCTCTCCTCCCCAAAGGTTATTAACCCCATTGTTGAGGTCATCCAATTACTGAGTTTTTCCAGGAATATTCCACTATATGTTGGATTGATTTTGGCAGAGAAGTTTCAATGTAATTCACAAGAAAATTACTTGGCTTCCCTTATACAGTGGTCTTATGATCCACCTTATATTTTTTTAAATGTGTTTTCATGGTATGCCTTAGACTTGAGGATTGGAGATCCTGTGTCTAAAACATGATTGATTATGCCATGTCCTTGAGAAAGCACAGCTGCTTTATGGGTTCTTCAAGAAGGTGTTCTTCGTTGTCTGTTTTATTGATTTGATCATTACATGGTCATATGTAGGCGTAGTGAATTAAGCAAACTTTACACACAACTTTCTGAGGTTACAACAGAATTCCCCTGATCTATGTCGCACATGGCTAGAGTAGCTCTGAAATTAGATAATTTTTCATGACAGCTATAAAATTACATATTACAGACTCTATTCAACAACAGAAATCATATGATTATCTCAATAGATACAGAAAAATTGTAGACAAAATGTAGCACCTATTACTATTAAAAAAACCACTAGCAAGAATGGGAATAGGTAGAATTTTCCTTAAAATAATAAACAGTATCTATATAAAACTTTCAGCAAGCAATACATGTAATGGGGTTGAGGGAGAAGCATCCCCAGTAAGATTAAGGGTAAAACATGGACACTTATCGTCACCACTATTACTCAATATTAGAAATTTTAGCTTTTAGCAATAAGAGAAGAAAAAGAAATTGAAGGAATTAGAATAGGCAATGAGGAAATAAAACTATCATTCTGCTAATGATATGATGGCATACTTAGATAATCCTAGAAAGACAACTAAAAATTATTTTAAACAATTCACAACTTTCGAAAAGTTGCAGGATATAAGATAAAGCCACGTAAATCATGAGTATTTCCATGTATTAACAACAAAGCTAAGTAACAAGAGAGAAATTCGATTTAAAATGACTGTAGCCAATATAAAATATTTGGGAGTCTGCCTGCCAAGATAGGAACTATATTATCACAATTATAAAACACCTTTCATGCAAATAAACTCAGAATCTAAATAATTGGGAAGATACTAGTTGCTCATGGGTAGACTACTTTGATGAAATAAAAAAGACAATTCTACTTATATTAATTTACTTATTCTGTGCCACTCTATAAAACTACAAAAAATTACTTTGTAGACCTAGAAAAAATAACAAAATCAATCTGTAAATACAAATACCAAAAATATTAAGAGAATTCATAAAAAATGCAAAGAAAGATAGACTAGTTTTACCAGATCTAAAACCATGTTACAAAGTGGCAACCATCAAAAATATTTGGTACTGTCTAATAAAAAGAGTAGTGGATTGGTGGAATAGGTTAGTTACACAAGGCACAATAGTCTATGACTATAGTTATCTGTTTGATAATGGAAAGACTCCAGTTTCTTGGATAAGAACTCACCTTTTGATAAACTACTGGGTAAACTAGAAAATAATACAGCAAAAACTAGGCATAAACCAACATTTTATATCTTATACAAAGATAAGATCAAAATGGGTACATGATTTTGAGATAAAGTGTGAAACCATAAGCAAATTAGGAGAGCAAGGAATACTTAACCTGTCAGATCTATGGAAAAGAGAAGAATTTAAAACTAAGCAAAAGATGGAGAATATTATGAAATTCAAAATGGATAATTTCCATCATACTGAAGAGTTCTTCTGCAAACAGCATCAATGTAAGTGTTGCTTATAAAGGTCGTATTTCTTAAATATATAGAGAAATGAGTCAATTTTATAAGAATACATATCATTCCCTAATTGATAAATAGTCAAAATATAAGAACAGGCAGTTTTCAGATGAAAAAATTAAAGTCACGTAGAGTCATATAAAAATTCTGTAAATCTCTATTGATTAGAGAAATACAAATTAAAACAACTCTGAGGTATCTTTCAGACTGGTTAATGTAAAAGAAAAGAAAAATAAAAAATCTTGGAGAAGATGTGAAAAAATTGGAATAATACATTGTTGGTGGAGTTGGGAACTCTTCCAACCATTCTGGAGAGCAATGTGGAACTATACCCAAAGGGCTATGGAACTGCACATATTTATTCAACAATACTAGGTGTGTTTCCCAAAGAGATGATCAAAAAGGGAAAAGGATCCACATGTTCAAAAATATTTAAATCAGTCCTTTTTTTGTGATGACCAAGAATTGGACATTGAGGGGATGACCATCAATTGGGGAATGACTGAACAAGTTGAGGTATATAAATGCAGTGTTATTCTATTTTGCTATAAGAAAAGATGAGCAGGTGGATTTCAGAAAAAAAAAACACAAAAGGCTTACATGAACTGATGCTGAGTGAAGTGAGCAGAACCAGGAGAACATTATTCACAGTAATTGCAACATTGTGCAATGATCAATTATGATAAACTTAGCTCTTCTTCGCAATACAATGATCCCAGATAATTCCAAAAGACTCATGATGGAAAATGCTGTCCATGTCCAGAGAAAGAACAGTGGAATCTGAATATGGATTGAGGCATATCCTTTTGTTCCTTTATAAAGGTTTTCCCCTTTCTTCCAATTTTTCTTTTAAGCATGGCTAATGCAGAAATGTGTTTAATATGATTGGACATGTATAACCTATATCAGATTGCTTGTTTTAGGAAAGTGGGAATGAAAGGAAGGAGGGAGAAAAATTTGGAACTCAACTTTACAAAAATGAATGTTGAAAATTCTCTTTAGATGTAATTGGAAAAAAATACTACTAAGGGCATGGAAAAAAAGAAAAGGAAAGAAAAAAAAGGCAGGGCAACCAATGCAGAGTGGAGTAAATTGAAAATATAAATTCTTCCCTCTATAAATAAAGACATTGAGAGTACACTGGTCCTCTATCCTACAGCCCTTCAGAAGGAAGATAGTGTCATTCAAGCATTGAATTAGCAACAAGGTGATGTGATTAAAGATGAGAAGCTTAATAATAGCACCAACTATGTGTCAGGCACAGTACTACGCACTTTACAAATGTTATCTCATTTGATTCTCACAACAACTCTGGGAGTTTGCTGATGTTATTGTCTCCATTTTTACCAATGAAAATAGTAGGAGACAGATTAAATGATTTGGGTAGGGTCCCAAACTTGTGTTGTAGGCCAGGTTTGAACTTAGACATTTCTGACTCCAACTCTAGCACCCTATACACTGGGCCTCCTGACTGCCTCTAAAGAAGAGCCAGGATTTGACCATGTACCTCTTGACTCTTTCCGTTGCATCATACTGCTTCTCTGTTGTGAAGTGTTTGGTGTTTAGCTGTTAAGAAGACAAAGTTTACTGGCTAGTACTTGGAGCTTTCAGAGGACCAAGATGACTTCATTTAAAAAGTGAGCAAATAAAAAAATAGAGAGTTTTCCTACTAAATAAAATAGACCCATTGCAACAATTTTCTTAGGCGATATTAAAAATAGGCTTGGTTATACCATATGTCACAGATTATTACTGCATTAATAACATCTTCCCCTTCTATTTTGCAGTTGTGTTTCCTGCTTTTAGTTATCTCTTAAGCTTCAGTGCCAACTTACCCAGGATGCAAATATATTCTTCTTTATTGTGAATTACCCAAGCTGCAGCATTTTTGCCTTCATATGGTACAGGGAGATAGGGCTGCCGTTTCATCTAGGAGATGTCAGTCCAGGAAAGCAGGTATCAAACCCATACTTCTGAGGTGAGGAAATACAAGGGCATTGCTTTGTGGTATGATTCAACCTCAGGGACAACCCATACAACACAATAAAATCATAGCTACCACAAGAGAAAAAGAAAGCCAACTTCAAAAGGATCTGTGATTTAGAAAGTATTTTTTCATTATTTTTAAGAAAGGAACCTTAACAAGAATATAGGCTACAGTTTAAGGTAGTATAGGAAAGATTGTGCTGGGCTTGGAATCAGGAATACCCACATTCGACATTTCATCTCTAACACATAAAACTGTGTGACACTGTCTAGGCCAATCATTTAATCTCTACAAATCTTATATATTCCCTAAAGTCTTATTTGCTGAGTCATAAATATACTGGGAGAGATTCCCCTATAAGGAGTTCCCCTCTGCCACTGAAGATTCTTTATATATTTGGATATTCATATAAGAATCTAGTTTTCTATTCTATCATTGAACAAGCTTTTGTTTGAAGTATCAATTGTGTATCAAATTATTAATTAGATACAAAGTAATAAATTTAACTATAATTTGAGCAGCAGGTGTGTGTATTATGATAGATCCTGTGGTAACAACAAACTAGTAACGGAAGTAAAACATAATGCCTGGTGTAATGGATATTGTAAGATAGATGGAAAGTGAGATGCTTAAGGTAGGGGAAAAGTCTCAAAATAATACATTGAGTGGAGGTTTGAACAAGGGAGATCTGAAATAAACTGGACTGTGGGACGGTTTATGAAAAAGATGGAAGATAGCATTTAAGCTGGGATTTGAAGGAATTACATAGGTAGGAGTTGGAGGTTCGTATGGGATTATGAGTATTCACTTTCTTCAGATACTGACAAATAGAAAAATATGCAAAGGTTTTAAAGACAAGGTGAAGACTTCCTTAGAAGATATGACACCCATGTGTCAGAGGCATGAAGTACTTATAACTGGGACAATTTCTCACCTTTCTGCATATTCCCTACTCCCTCAAAACCTAAGGACCTCATTTTGTGGTACCACTATAATGTTAATGGAAGTTAAAAAATCTTCCTTGCACATTAATGGGCCTCAGGTAGAGCACATTAGAGGAAGCTTGATTAGAGGTTTATTTTGTAGGAAAGCCCATATCATTCGTTAATTGCTAATGGGGAATTGGGTCAGGAGGGTTGTGCTTTCTGGCTCTGAAAAGTGTATATAGGTGAGGTTTTACTTTTGAGGCTTACTCTTTAGAAGAAAGTTCATGTGCCAGAGGAGACTCTGGGTAGCCATTAAGGAGCTATCCCTCTTCCCTTTTGAAAACCCAGATATTAGTGTTTCTCTGGGAACTATGTATGCATGTAATGATCAATTGATCTCTCTGTTGATCTGTGATGTATGTGTTGCATATGATCAGACAGTTAGAAGCCCTGTCTGTTGGTCTTCATTTCTCTGCTTGTATTTTCTTTATTCGTATATGTGATTGAAGAAGATTGCTGATCCCTCAAAAGTTGCTTTCCTTTTAGAAGAGCAGATCTAAGAATGTCAGCTAGCAGGCCATCCTGGATGTGTCTCCCCACCTGCTGTGAACAATGCCCCTTACAATAAAATGTGGTTCAATAAGGAGAGTGCTTAGATAAGTCCAGGGTACTAAGTTTGATTTTAAACTATGACATCCTTAGCTAGCAAGCAAAAGAAAGTTATATACCTACTTGTTGCCTGAATTTCTTCATCTGTAAAATGGAATACCAATACTTAGGTAGGTACTTCACAAGCTTGTTGTGACAAAAGGTTTTGCAAATCTTAAAAAATGCTGTTCAAATATTAACTACTGAACAGCTTGCCATGCATTTTGTCACATGAAAATTCCTTGAGATTTTGTATTTATTTTTGATGCTGAATTTAAATGTAAATGTAACTTTTCTGTGGCCAAGAATTATTGCGTGATGTGTGTTTAGATATCGTGTGTTCCAATAAGATATTAGTTAAGTGTTTTCCAAACCTTAATGAGCATTGTAAACACTGTCTATTATTATGATTTGATACCCTAGATCAGAAATCCCAGTCCAGGGAATCATGAGTGTTCTATAAGCCTCACAATAGAGGCATTGGGTGTCATAGTGAATGGGATGCTGGATTTATCATCACGAAGTTCAAATTCTCCCTCAAACACATTATTTGTGAACTTAGGCAATTCATAAGACCTCCTTTAGCCTCATTTTTTAATCTATAAAGCGGAGATAATAATCTCTGACCTCCCAGAATTGTTATGAAAATCAAATTAGAAAATATTTTACAAACATTAAAAGTGGTTAAAAAATTCTAGCAAATATTGTTGTTGTTCAGTCATTTCAGTGGTGTCCAACTCTTTGTGACTCTAGTTGGGGATTTCCTGGCAAAGATACTGGAGTAGTTTGCCATTTTCTTCTACAGCTCATTTTACAGATAAGGAAACTGAGGCAAAAAGAGTTAAACAATTTCCCTAGTGTCACACAACTAGTAAGTATCTGAAGCCAGATTTGAATTTAGGAAAATGTATCTTCCTGAGTCCAGGACCCACATTCTACTGCATCACCTTGCTATACTATTAATATGCTTAATTAAAAGGTTCAGTTCTATTAGTGATTTTCTCAATAACCACCAAGCATCTCTGAGGGTTTGGGATTTTCTATTTATAAACTAGGCATCTCTTCAGTTTTCTCTTATGGCTGAGTCTATGAAAAAAAATATGAATGAAATCAAAGCCCAGGATATAGGATTTTTGTCTCTGCTACCTGTTCAATGGCATTTTTAGTGCCTTCAGAAGCAGCAGTAGGTTTATTTCTAAATTGTCACAAAGTGACTTGTGTGGCTGTCCACTTGACATCCTAGATTTTTTTCTTTATATTTATTCCTCCATCCTGAACTGTGCAGCCAGAACAGAAAACAATGTTCCAATTGTGCCCTGACCAGGGAAGAATTCTATATCAATGTCACTTCTTTCATTCTTAACAGAATGCCTCTCAATACCATCTAAGACCTTATTACAATTCTTGGTTGCTGCATAATACTGTTGATTCTTATTGAGCTTACAATTCACTAAATCCTCATTCAGTCAATAAACATTTAAGTAGCACCCAGGATGTACCAGACACCATGTTAAGCTGTAGGAATACAATAAAATGAAAAGAGACAAAACCTACTCTCATAGAACTCACAGTCTGAAGAGGAAGAGGGCTTTTTTTCATATTAACTGTAGTTTAGGACTTAACATGTTTTCCCCATCCTGTCATTTTGCATTTCATATTTTGAATACAAGCACTTTAAGGACTTGAAATTTATTAACATTAAGTGTCATTCTCATTAGATTCAACTCCTCATTCTGGGTGGTCAAAATATTTCTTCATCCCATTTCTGTCATCCAACATTTGGCTCCCAGAATCCTCTCATCTATAAATTTAAAGAGAATATCATTTATACCCTTTATCAAAGTCATTGATAAAAATGTTGAGCAGAATTTGTCCCAGGAGAGAAGAGTCCTGTGTGCTTCATTAGTGTCAATCTTCCCAATTGACCTTGGTCTGTTAATCAACACTCTTTGTGTGAAATCATTCAACTAGCTTTGAATCTACTGAATTATACTATCATCTAGTTAATGCATTTCTTTCTTGTTCAAGGAATATCATAAGACAATTTCTTTCAAAATGTCTTGATGAAATCTATTACCTTCCACTGAGAATTATATTAACACTGTGAAAAAAAGGAAATGTTATCAGCGTGCTTAATGGAGTCCAGATGATACAATGAAATAGGATAATTGATGTGGCTATGACTACAAAAGCAAAGGATCAAAGATTGGAGTAAGAGGGACTTTGCAAAAAATAAGTCTATTGGCAGAACTACATGCTATCTGAGGTGCTTTCCAAATCTGATATTCAGTGACTCTCCATCCTTTTCCTATGCTAATTTGTCATCTGCTTTTAGAACTAGGCATCTAATATATCCAAGAATAGTTGCATTGGGGGGAAAATGTGTCTTTGCTTCCTCTCTTCTCACTCTTTTCTAAAACCCCTTGTAATCTTCCCTCCCTACATCATCTTTAACTGAAGATAATCTCTCTAAATTTAGTAATGATGTCTTGATTTTAAAATCCTTTTGCATCTTTTTAATCCTCATCCTTCTTGTGCTTTGTATAGCATTTGATACTGTTGGCCATCGACTCCTTCTTTATACCCTCCTTTCCTCTCTGAGTTTTCTTGATTCTACTCTCTCTTGGTTCTCCTCCTTATCTGAATTCTCCTTTTTCATTTACCTTTTATGTATTTCCATATCAGTCCTGCCCCATATGTATGGGTACTTTTCCCTAGCTGATCTTCTATTTTGCTCAAACCACATTAGTTTCCATTTCATTTGTGATTTCTATGGAGATATTTGTCCTATCTCTGCCTATTTCATGAGCACTAGTTTTGCATGACCAGTTACTTGTTAGGCATTTTAAACTGAATGTTCCAGAAGCATCTAAACTTATAATGTGTAAAACAGAATACATCATCTTTCCGCCCAGAAAAAAAAACCTATTACTAAACTTTGTAGCTAGGTAGCACAGTGGAAGGTGGGCCTGGAGTCAGGAAGACTCATCTTCATCAGGTCAAATCTGACTTCAGACACTTTCTAGCTGTGTGACTCTGGGCAAGTCACTTAACCCTGTTTGTCTCAGTTTCCTCATCTGTGGAATGAGCTGGAAAAGGAAATGGAAAACCAATCCAGCATCTTTGCCCCCCACCAAAAAAAAAAACAACAACCTGAAATGGGGTCAAAAAGAGTCAGACAAAAATGAAAATGACTCAACAACAAATTACTGAATTTTACTATCACAACTGATAGCATCACCATACTTCTAGTCTCACAGGCTATCAACCATGGTGTCTTCCACAGTTTCTCTTTCTCTCTTACTCTATATATGCACTCATTTGTCAAATTCGGTCATTATTTTTCCACAATTATATACATATATATATATATATATATGTATATATATATATATATATACATATAGATAGATAGATAGATAGATAGATAGATAGATAGATTTCCAATAAATTCCAACAGTTCAACAAGATGGGGAGCTACAGTTTTTGGCAATTAAAGCTCTTCACAACTTGGTCTTATCCTTGCCTTCAAGTATTCTTAAATTGTGTTCCCTTCATGCATTCTATGATCTAGCCATCCTACTCTTCTTCCTGTCCCTCAAGCTCCTTCCATCTTCCATCTCTATGTCTTTGCATTAGCTGTTCCATGTGATTGAATTATTTTTATGACAACCTTTGATTCATTCAGTTCCTGTATTCCTTTAAGATCCAGACTAAGGGTCAACTTGTCCAGGTGTTTTTTCTTGGCTTCCTCAGTTGATAGTTTCCTCCCCACCAAGGTTGCCTTCCATATACATTATATTTACTTATATTTTCTAATGAACGCATGCTGTCTTCTACTAGAATGATATCTTCTAAAGGGAAAGGACTGTGTTTCTTCTTTTTTTCTTTGTATTCTCAATGTCTGGCACATAATCAACTTTTAGTCATTATTCACAGACCAATGAATGGAAAAATAAACTCATTAAGCTGATTGTTTACTTTCTCCCTACTTGTTCCTCATCTAAATCCTTTCAGGCATAGTCTCTCCTCTTTCTGATTTTTGGTTCCCTATGTAAGAGCATATATTTCTGACACACACTACTCCATCATGTTCTTTTATTTAATATTTTCCTTCTCAATAATTTATATAATGCCACTGCTATATTACAGATTCACCCTACAAATTCCCAAATTTGCATTTGTGGTCATTTTTGCGCCCCTAGGTATACAATTTTTAGTTTATTTTATTCTCTATACCTTTTTCATTTGGGAATAAATATATGTTGGCAAACACATTCTGCTCAACCTTAATTAGATTCCATCCATCTCTGACCAAAACCCTGATATGCCAATATCTTTACCACTGGTTTAGAAATACAAATTATGTTCCCTGACAAGGCATCAAAATGAGCTGATTAAACCTCTTATCTCATTTTTTTTTCTAAAGACCTTCACCTTATTTCATAGTAATGATAAAATATCACGCATGAGCCTAAGGTCTTCCTTCCCTACCCTGAATTTCCATACCTCACAATTGGTTATATTATATCAGAATTGATGTGATAATAACACATTATCTAGGAATATGCAAAGTATGTATTATCAATTCAAACTTGGTCAAACATGTCTACTTCTCTATGAAGTCCTCACTAGCATTTAAATTCAATATTACCAGGCTGCTTCCGACCTTTCTGGTCATAGTCTTTATTCCCCTCCAAGCACTCTACAATATAGCTACACTAACCTACTGACAGTTCTGTGAACATGATACTCTATCTTCCAACTCTATGCCTTTACAAAGACTGCCCCCCACATCTGAATTGTGTTGCCTTCTTTCTTTTTTTAAAATTAATTTATTTTTAGTTCTGAACATTCACTTCCACAAGATTTTGAGTTCCAAATTTTCTCCCCATCTCTCTCCTCTGCCCAACCCCAAGACATCAACTTTCTGATTACCCCTTTCCACAACTGGTCATCCCTTCTCTCATACCTCTCCCTTCTCTCATATCCTTCCCCACTATTTTATTGTAGGGCAAGATAGATTTCTATATCCCATTGCATATATGTCTTATTTCCAAGTTGAATGTTAAAGCAACTTTCACAATTATTTTTTTTAAAACTTAGAGTTTCAACTTCTCTCCCTTCCAACCTCCCCACCTAACCTCACTAAGAAGTCAAGCAATTCGATATATGTTATAGAGTCATGCAAAACCCTTCCATAACAGTCATGATATGGAAGAGTAATTGTATTTCCCTCCATCCTATCCTGCCCCTTCATTTATTCTGTTTTCTCTTTTGACCCTTTCCCTCCTTAAAAGTTTTCTTCTAATTGCCCCCTCTTCCCATTTGTCCTCCCTTCTATCATGCCCGCATACCCTGCTTGTCCCCTTCCCTCCATTTTCCCATAATGTAAGATAGATTTTCATACTAAATTGAGTGTGTGTTATTCTTTCCTTAAACTACATCTGATGAGAGTAAGGTTCACTCTTTCCTTCTCAGCTCCCCCTCTTGTCCTTCATTGAAAGAGTTTTTCTTGCTTCATTTAAGTGAGAGATAATTCTACTCTATTCCATTTCTCTCTTTCTTCTTCTCCCAATATATTCCTCTCTCATTCCTTAATTTTATAATTTTAATTTTTAAATATGTACAACTTATCCTTTGCCCTCTATCTAGATGTATGCAGTTCCTTCAACTAGGTTAATACTGAGAAAATTCTAAAGAGTGACAAATATTATCTTTCCATGTAGGAATGTAAACAATTCAGCTTTAGTAAGTCACTTATGATTTATCTGTCTTGTTTACCTTTTGATGCTTCTCTTTATTCTTGTATTGAAAAGTCAAAATTTCTATTCCGCTAGGATTTTTTCATCAAGAATGTGTGAAAGTCCTCTGTTTCAATAAATGCCCATTTTCCCTCCAATGTATTATACTCAGTTTCACAGAGTAGGTGATAATTAGTTTTAATGCTAGCTTCTTTGACCTCTGGAATATCATATTCCAAGCTCTATGATCCCTTAATGCAGAAGCTGCTAGATCTTGTGTTAATCTGATTGTTTCAACATTACTCTAATTGCTTCCTTCTGATACCTTGCAATATTTTCTCCTTGACCTGGGAACTCTGGAATTTGGCAAAAATGTTCCTAGGAGTTTTCCTTTTGGGATCTCTTTCAGGCGGCGATCAATGGATTCTTTCAATATATGCTTTTATCCTCTGGTTCTAGGATAGCAGGGCAGTTTTTCTTGATAATTTCTTGAAAGATTATGTTGAGGCTCTCTTTTTGATCATGACTTCCAAGTAGTCCAAACATTTTTAAATTGCTTTTCCTGGATCTATTTTCCAGTTGTTTTTCCAGTGAGATATTTCACATTGTCTGCTGTTTTTTCATTCTTTTGGTTTTGTTTTACAATTTCTTGATTTCTCATAAAGTGATTAGCTTCCATCTGCTTTTTTGGATCTTATTTAAGAAATTATTTTCTTCACATTTTTTGGTCCCCCTTATCAAGCAGTTGTCTCATTTTTCATTATTTTTCTGCCTCACTCTCATTTCTCTTCCAATTTTTTCCTCTATTTTTCTTACTTGATTTTCAAAATCCTGTTTGAGCTCTTCGATGGCCTGAGATCAATTCATATTTTTCTTGGAGGCTTTCGAGGTAGAAGTTGTTACTTCATTGTCTTTTTCTATTTGTATATTTTGGTCTTTCTTGTCACCTAAGTAAGATTTTATAGTCTAATTTTTTTTCTGGTCTTTGCTCATTTCCCCAGTCATTTACTTGATTTTTGAGCTCTTTGTCAAGGTAGTTCTGTGCTTCCAGTGGGGGTTGGTAGTCACTTGATAATCCCGCAATCTGTCAGACTAGAGCTCCAGAAATAGCTGCTGCCTCTGCCCCTGATTCCTCTGTGACTGCCACAGTGTTTTCCACTGACCTTCTAATTTGCCATTGGCCTTTTGGGGTTGCGAATTATGGAAACTGACACAGCTTCCAGGAATTCAGTCCCCCTGAGGCCTGCTAAAGTCCCATCTATGCTGGCACAACCTATAGAGCACTATGCTCTGATTCCAGCCTGGCAAGATAGATGCATCCATCCTCTCAATCTTCTGGGCTATCTTAGACTGGAGATTTGCTTCACTTCATTGTTCTGTGAGTTCTGCAGATTCAGAATTTCTTTAGCGTCATTTCTTCAGGTATTTAGCTGGGCATGAAGGGAGAGTTCCATCAAGTCTTTGCTTCTACTTCTCCATCTTAGCTCCACTGCCTGCTCCTTTCTACTTCTTAGTTTCCTCAGTTTAAGACTTATCTCCCAGTTCACCTTCTGCACGAAGACTTTCCCTGCCCCCTCACGTGCTCATAATACTTTCCCCTCTGACACTACCTTCAATTTTCTCTGTGTAGCTCTTATATACATGCTGTCTCAATTATTATGTATTCACTTTGAAGATAGGAACTGTTTGTTTATTTTGCCTTCGTTTAAATCGCTATTGACAGGAAAGTTATTGCCTATTGTAAATAATAATTGTCTGCTAACTGAATAACTGACCAGCATAGTCCTCAGGAAATCACCAGAAACAAGATTCAACTAGTATTATTGTGCTTACCACTAGAATTTCCTCTCCCTTGAGCAAACTTGCAAATCCTCATCATCATTCTGTGGACCATGTGAAGATGCATCCTTACCAGAGAGGGAATATAGCCCCTCTAAGAGAGTTTTAAATGTATTCTATAACTCCAAAGGTTTAATCGAGAATTCCTTGGTTTTATTACTCTTTCTTCTACTATCCAGCCACCAAGAAGAGTTTAGATTTCTCCAGGCTTCCTTGGGTTCCTTTCTTGTCAAAGAACAGAAGAAATTCTCCATCCCCTTCACCTCTTTTAGTAAGGAGATCAAACTACTATGAGTTAAGTTTATAGTTTTCTTCAAATAAATCCAACCTGGTCATAGAGTCTAATATTTGTGATGTGTTGTTTTAGGAACTTTGTTTATCTTTTATGTAACTGTTTTACATCAAAGTTCATTTCAGATATTGATCTACAGTTTTCTTTTTTCTATTTTTATTCTCACTCTTTTATATATCATTACTATGCTCTGTCAAGAAGGAATTTGAATGTTCTTACTTCACTATTTTTGCATATAGTTTATATAATACTTAAATTAATGGTTATATAAAAATTTGATATATGTCACTTGGGATTTCATTTGTACTTGTCTCCACCCACTCACATTTCAGAGTTGATTTATGGCTTATTCAATTTCTTCCTGGATTATTATTATTTTTTTATTTTTGCTCAGTTAGTTTGGACATTTTATATTTTGGTAAATAGTCATTTATTAAATTTTAGTTAATAAATATTGGCACACACAAAGAATAATTCCTAGTGAAATCTATAATTTCACATTCACTTTTGCTGAATCATTTTCTATTTTTAAATTTTTTCAATGTATTTATTTTTAATTTTCAATATTCACTTCAATAAACATTAAATTTTCTACCCCTCCCTCTCCAACATGACATGCAGTCTGATATGGGCACTACACATACATTCATAGCAAACACATTTTCACGTTAATCTTGTTGCATAGAAGAATTATTAGAAAGGTGGAGAAATCATGAGAAAGAAAGAACAAAACAAAATAAAATAAAACCAAAAAAATTATCTGTTTCACTCTGCATTCCAAGTCCATAATCCTTTCTCTGGTTTTGGATTGCATTTTTCATCATGAGTCCTTTATAACTGTTTCAGGTCTTTGCATTTCTGAGAAGGCCCAAGTCTATCAAAATCAGTCATTGCACATTGTGGCTGTTTCTGTGAACACTATTTTCCTAGTTCTGCTCTCTTCACTCAGCATCAGTTCATTTAAGTCTTTCCAGAATTTTCTAAAGCCTTCCTGTTCATCATTTCTTATAGCACAATAATATTCCATTACATTCATATACCACAAGTTATGCAGCCATTCCCTAATTGAAGGACCTGCCCTCAATTGTTCATTCTTGGCTACCACAAAAAAAAGCTGCAATAAATATTTTTGTACTCATGGGCCCTTTTCCCATTTCCATAGTCTCTTTGGTACATAGTCCTAGAAATGATATTGCTGGGTTAAACGGTATGCACATTTTATAGCCCTTTGGGAATAGTTCCTAATTGCTCTCCAGAATGGTTGGATCAACTCACAGCACCACCAACAATGAATTAGTATTCCAACATCTTCCAACATCCACATCTTGTCCCACATGTATCATTTTCCTCTTTTGTCATGTTAGCCAATCTGATGGATGTGATGCTGTACTTCAGAGTTGTTTTGAATTGGATCTCTCTAATCAACAGTGATTCAAAGCATTTTATGAGAATATTGATAGCTTTAATTTCTTCATCTGAAAACTGCTAGGATATGTATGCTTTCACCATTTATCAATTGGAGAATGATTTCTATTCTTGTAAATTTGACTTGGGTCTCTATATACTTTAGAAATGAAACTTTTATCAGAAATATTAGTTCCAAACATTCTTTCCTAGTTTTCTCCTTTCCTCCAAGTTTTGGTTGCATATACTTCATTTGTGCAAAACCTTTTTCAATTAAATATAAGCAAAATTATCCATTTTGTTTTTCATAATTTTCTCTCTCACTTTTGGTCATAAAGCCCTCTGTTCTCCATAAATCTGATGGCTAGAGTAATCCTTACTTCCCTAATGTGTTTATAGTATCAGCCTTTATACTTAAATCATGTAGCCATTTGGACTTTATTTTGGTATATGGTGTCAGATGTGGTCTATGTTCACTTTCTGCCATAGTATTTCCCAGTTTTCCCAGCAGTTTTTGTCCAACAGTGAGTTCTTATTCTAGGAGCTGGGGTCTTTGAATTTATCAAACAGCAGATTTCTATAATCATTTACTACTGTATCTTGTGTACCTAACCTATTCCATTGATCTAGCCCTCTATTCATCAGCCAACACCAAGAAGGTTTGATGATTGCTGCTTTCTAATACAATTTAAGATCTGGTATGGCTGGGCTGCTTTCCCTACCATTTCTTTTCATTAATTCCCTTAATATTATGGACCTTTTTTCTTCCAGATGAATTTTCATATTTTTTAGCTGGGTAAGACTTTATTTCTGTAAAAAGTGTTTTGTAAATGTGTTCATATATTCATATATATTGCTTGACAAGTAGACTCCCAAATATTTCATAATGTCTACAGTAACTTTATGTGAAATTTATCTATCTGTTGTTTTGGGGCTTTCTTAGTAATGTATAACAATTTATGTTTTATGTCAGTTTATTGTATATCCTTCAACTTTGCTAAAGTTGTTTATTATTTCAAGTAGTTTTTTACTTGATTCTCTAGGATTCCCTAAGTATACCATCATATCATCTGCAAAGAGTGACAGCTTAACTTTTCCTTTGCCTATTCTAACTCCTTTATGCTCTAATACATGGTCAGTTTTGGTGTGTGTGCCATATATCACTGAGAAAAAATATTTCTTCCTATCTCATTAAATTTTCTCCAGAGATCGGTCATATCTACCTTATCCAGAGTTCTATTCACCTCCTTAACTTCTTTCTTGTTTATATTGAAGTTAAATTTATCAAATTATTGTTACTGTTAAAGCTAACATTTCTAGTACCATATTGAATAACAGTGATGATAATGAACATCCTTGTTTCACACCTGATCTTATTGGAAATGCATCTAGCTTGTCCCCCATTCCATCTAATGCTTGCTGAGAATTTTAGGTAGAGTGATACTTATCATCATTTTAAGGAAAACTCAATTTATTCCTATGCTTTCTATTGTTTGTTTGTTTGGTTTTTTAAACAGGGATGGGTGCTGTATTTTGTCAAAAGATTTGATACTGGTAATTTGGTTTTCCTCTTTCTTTCTTTAATCAAATTATTTAAATGTTAATCAATTTCATTGTTTTTTTCCATCAAACCATCTATTAGTTTTATTAGTTCAATAATTTTCTTAATTTCAATTTTATTAATCTCTCCTTTGGTTTCCAGAATTTCTAATTTGTTAATTGAAGATTTTAATTTGCTCTTTTTCTAACTTTTTCAGTTGCATGACCAATTCATTGATCTCCTCTTTCTCTATCTTATTCACGTAAGCATTCGGAGATATAAAACTTTCCCTAAAAACTGATTTTACTGCATCTCATAAGTTTTGACAAGTTGTATCATTATTTATCTTTATCTTGAATGAAATTATTGTTTCCATGATTTATTATTTGACTCATTCATGCTTTAGGATTAAATTATTCAGTTTCCAATTAATGTTCAGTGTATATTTTCATGGCCCTTTATTACATATAATTTTATTGCATTATGATCTGAAAAGGATGCATTCACTGTGCCTTTCTGCACTGTAATGTCAAGTTTTTATGCTCCATTACATGGCATATTTTGGTGTGTGTGCCATGCATCACTCAGAAAAAAATATAATTCCATTCTATCCCCATTCAATTTTCTCCAGAGATCTATCATATCTACCTTATCTAGAGTTGCATTCACATTCTTAACTTCTTTCTTGTTTATTTTGAGGTTAGATTTATCAAATTCAGAGAAGGGGAGGTTGAGGTACCCCAAGTATAGTTTTTCTATTTCTTCCTGCATCTCCCTTAAAATCTCCTATAAGAATTTTGATGCTTTACCAATGAATGCATATATGTGGAGTAATGATATTATTTCATTGTCCATGGTGTTAAAAGGCAGGATATAATTTCTTTCCTTATCTCCTTTGATTAGATCAATTTTTGTGTTTGCTTTGTCTAAGATTAGAATTGCTAGACCTGCTTTTTTTTTTTACTTTATCTAAAGTAAAATATATTCTACTCCAGACTTTTACCTTTATCCTGTGTGTGTCCACCAGTTTCAAATGTGTTTCTTGTAAACAACATATTGTGAGATTATGTTTTTTAATCTGTTCTATCTGCTTCCATTTTATGGGAGAGTTCATGCTATTCATATTCAGAGTTATGATTCTGATCCAAATCTCTCCATTCTATCTCTCACCCCATTCATGCTTTTTTCTCCCTTTTTCCCTTACACTCCTCAAAAGAGTTTTACTTTTGACTACTACCTCCCTCAACTTTCCCTCTTTTTTATCAGCCTAACTCCCTTTTCATTCCTTTCTTCTTTACTACTTCTTCCATCCCTTCTAACCATTCCCTCCCCTTTATTGTCCCTTTCCTTTCCTATAGTAGGGCAAGCTAGATTGCTATGCTTAACTGAGTATGTTATTCTCTTCTTGAATCAAATCTGATGAGAATAAAGTTCAAACAATCTTTCCCTTCTCTCCCTCAACTGTATTATATTTTGTGCCACTTCATGAGATGTTATTTATTCTTATCTGCCTCCGACTTTCCTCTTCCCCCATTACAATCCCTTTGCACCCCTTAATTATATTTTTGTCATCACATTAATTAATTTGTATTTACATCTTCTATGGATGTACCTTTAAATATCATAATAAAGATGCAGTTCTCAATACTTACAAGTATCATCCTCCCATAATGTGATGCGAACAGTTTATCCTTTTTGAATAATGCAGTTTTTAAACTTCTTGCCTTTTTATGCTTCTGTTGAGTATTGTGTTTGAAGATCAAATTTTCCATTGATCTCTAGCCTTTTCACCATTCATCATTCATTGAATGTCCTGCTCCTTGCCTAAAAGATTATGCTCAGTTTTATTGGGCAGTTGATCCTTGCTTGAAGTCCAAGCCCCTTTGCCTTATAGAATATTACATCCTTATCCCTCCTGTCTTTTAATGGGGAAGATGCAAGGTCCTGGGTGATCCTGATTGTAGTTACTTGGTATTTGAATTGTATCTTTATGGTTGCTTGCAGTAGTTTCTCTTTGACCTGATGGTTCTGGAATTAGGCTACAATATTCCTTGGCATCTTCATTTGGGAGCTCTTTCATTGATTGGTGGATTCTGTTTTCCTTGATAACTTCTTGGAAGATACTGTCCAGGCTCTTTTTCTTTTGTAATGATTTTCTGGTAGACCAATAATTCATAGATCTTCTTTCCGGGATCTGTTTTCCAGATCAGCTGATTCTACAGTAAGATATTTTACAATTTTTTCTATTTTTTTCATTATTTAGATTTTGACTGATTCTTGATGCTTCATGAATGAACTTCTACTTGCCCTTTTCTGATTTTTAACGAAATTATTTTCAGTTAGGTGTTTTTATCATTTCTTCACCTCCTTTTCTATTGAGCCAGTTTTAATTTTTAAGGAGTAATTTTCTTCAGTTAGGTTTCATGCCTTCTTTTTTAAAATTAAATTATTTTATTTGTTTTCAGTGTTCTACCATCACTTCCATATAAGATTCTTTGCCATCCCTCTCCCTCCTTCCCCCGTTTGTCTCCATTCCTTCCCTGATACAGCATACATTTTTATATAGGCTCTACATATACATTTGTATTAAAATATTTTCACCTTTCACTAAAGGTAAAAAATAGAAAAATTTCATAGAGAAATTAAAATGGAAGGGAAAAAAATCATAAAATAAAACAAAACCTAAAACAAAAGAAGATGATCTGCTTCATTCTGCAATTGAATTCCATAATTCTTTCTCTGGATATGGAAGGTATTTTGCTTCAAGAGTCCATTGGGAATTTTTTAGGTCCTTGCATTGCAATGAAGTACTAAGTCTACCAGAAGAATTTCTCATACACTCTGGTTGTTGCTTTGTACAAAGTTCTCCTGGTTCTGCTCTTTTCACCCAGCATCAGTTCATATAAGTCTTTCCAGACCTCTCTGAAGTCTTCCTGTTCATCATTTCTCATAGCACCATAGTATTTCATTGTATTTATATGCCACAAGTTGTTCAGCTATTCCCCAATTCATGGGCATCCCCTTGATTTCCAGTTTTTGGTCACCACAACGAGAGCTGCTAAAAATATTTTTGTACGTGTAGGACCTTTTTCCCATTTTTATGATCTCTTGGGAATACAGTCCTAGAAGCAATATTGCTGGGTCAAAAGGTATGTACATTATTGTAGCCCTTCCAGCATAGTTCCAAATTGCTCTCCATAATGGTTGGATCAGCTCATAGCTCCACCAACAATGAATTAGTGCTCCAAATCTCCCATGTCTTCTCCAACATTTATCAAATATGTTTGTTATAAACACATATTGTTGGATTATGGTTTTTAATCCATTCTACTATCCATATCCATTTTATGGGAGAGTTCATTTCATTCATAGTTATCACTACTGTCTGTCTTTCCCTCCTCTTCTTTCCTCTGTTTGTGCTTTTAGTTCTACCTTCTCTATTCTCCTCCACAATACAGTTTTAATTTTTGACCAACTTCTCCCTCAATCTTCCCTTCCTTCTCCCCTCCTTTTTACTCTCCTTTAACCTTATTACTTCTTCCCTTCCTTTCTGCCTCTTATCCCTTTTCTTTTCCCCCTCCCCTCCTACTGCCTACAGAACCAGTTAGATTTCTATACTTAACTGAGTTTATTGTTCCCTCCTTGAACCAAATTAGATGAGAGTTAATATCAAACAATGCTCATTTCCCTCTCCTCTTTATTTCTACTATAATATAATTTTGTGCCTGTTCCCGTGATGTAGTTTTCCATTTTCTGCCTCATCCTATTCACATCTCCAGTTACAATCCCTTTATATCCTTAAATCACGTTTTTATCATCACATCATTTACTTTATACCGTTCCCTCTGTATTGTATACCCCTTTTATATATCATGATAAATGTACAATTCTCAAGATTAATAAGTATCATCTTCTCTTATAGAGATGTTAACAATATTCCCATATTGAATAACAAGATTTTTTCCCCTGTTTATCTTTTTATGACTCCTTTGAGACTTGTTTTTGAAAATTGAATTTTCTATTGAGTTCTGGCTTTTTTCATCAGGAAGTTCTGGAAATCTCTTATTTCATTGAATGTCCATTTCCTTGCCTGGAATATGCTCAACTTTATTGAGTAATTGATCCTTGGTTGTAGTCCCAGCTCCTTTGCCTTATGGATTACTATATTCCAATTCCTTTGATATTTTAATGTAGAAGCTGCAAGGCCCTATGTGATCCTGACTGTAGCTCCTCAATATTTGAATGGTTTCTTTCTGAGTGCCTATAGTATTTTCTCCTTCATTTGATAGTTCTGGAATTTAGTAACAATATTCTTTGGTGTTTTTAGTGAGAGATCCCTTTCAGTAGGTGAACTGTGGATTCTTTCCATTATTATGTTGCCCTCTGAATCTAGGAATTCTGGGCAGTTTTCCTTGATGTTTTCTTGGAAGATATTGTCCAGGCTCTTTTTTCTTTTCATCATGGCTTTCCAGTAGACCACTAATTCTTCAATTTTCTCTCTTGGACCTATTTTCCAGGTCATTTGCTTTTCCAATTAGATATTTTACATTTTCTTCTATCTTTTCATTCTTTTGATTCTGTTTGACTGATTCTTGATGTCTCATAGAGTCATTAGCTTCTATTTTCCCAAATCTAATTTTTATCAAATTGTTTTCTTCAGTTAACTTTTGCATCTCCTTTTCTATCTGTCCAGTTGTTCCTTTTAAGGATTTATTTTATTCAGTTAGTTTCTGTACTTCATTTTCCATTTGTCCAATTTTCCCAGTTAGATTTTGTGCTTCCATTTTCATTTGTCCACGTTTCTTTTTAAAGGAGCTATTCTCTTCAGTGAATTTTTTTTATAGTTTTACAATCATTGGACAATTTTCTTCTCTTTCTCTAATTTTTCTTTCAAAATCCTTCTTTAGCTCTTCCAAGAGTACTCTTTGTGCTTGCAACTAGTTTATATTCCCTCCTGAGGTTTCATATGAGGGTGTGGTCTCAATGCTGATCTCTTTGGTATTCTTGTTTTGATCCTTGTCCCCATAGAAAGATTATAAGGTGTTTTCTTTTCTACTTTGTTTATTACTCATGATGATGATGATGATCATGCTTTTCCTGGCTTTTAAAGTAGATCTCTGCTTATGCCTTGAACTTGAGGCTTTTTATGTTGTGGAACTCTGGTTCTTTCAGCTGGAAGCTAAAATTCTGCAGCTTACCTAAGGCTGAGCTGGCTGGTTTGAGAAAGCAGGGGCCAGGTGAAATCTTTTTTTCTGGGTTTCCCGACAGTTGTCCTGGAGCTAGCTGTGTTAAGTGTGCGGGAGGGATGGTCTAGCTACAGTAGGTCTTCTCTGCTGAGCTAGCGCATAGATAGGCTCAGTGGTTTGTGATTCTATCTGTGCTAGTGTCTTCCCAATTCCCCTGGGGTGCTGAGGCACACCTGGGGTCCTGATGTTGGCAGTTGTGGGGCTCCACCTCTTTAAGTCTCAGGATCTCCCCCCACTTCCCTGAGGTGGGGCTGCCTGGGACAGCTCTGGTCCTGCACTGGCTCCCTTCAGTCACAGCAAGAGGGACCCTTCTTAGAGATTTTCCTAGCCTCACATGCTAAGAAACTGTTTTCCCCTTCCACTGATCCCATTGTTAGAGGACTTTTTCTGAGGAAATATTTTTTGCCTCTTACCAGTTCAACATGCGGAAAGGAAGAGTATTTAAAAATCTCTCTGCCATCTTGGTTTCCAGAGGTTCAAGTATTTTTATTTGACATTTATTCTGTGGGCTGGTAGTCTCAGGAGCAGCCACTGCAGATACATGGGGCTCCATGGCTCTCACTTGCTCAGTTTCACTGAACTCCATCCTGGGCTGATATGTCTGAGATTCTGTAGTAAGACAGCTGCCTTAGAGCACCCAGAGCTTCCTGGTCAGCCCTGATGCACTGGTACAGCCTCTGCACTGTGCACCATGTGCTCTTCCAGCCTTGCAGAACAGATCTTTCCCATCAACCTTCCAGCTGTCCCGGCTAGTGTATCTTCCACAGTCTCTCCTATTGGATTCTGCCACTCCAAAATCCAGTCAGATTCTCTTTTGAGAGGTATCTGAAGAAGATTGTCTAAGAGTTTAGGTGAGTAGTTGCTCTCCCTCCATCATCTTGGCTCCATTGCCTGTGCAAATCTATTCTGTTTTCAAAGCCAGTATTGGGAGTTTGATAGTTTTAGGTGTTTCCAAGGTGGTGTGATCCAGGGAGAAATATTGCCGCTGCTCTCCTGGCAAGTACTGGTAAGTCCTCATCCAGGAAAGATCTTTGCTCCCTTTCAGTCAAAAGTATTAGCACTCTTCTCTTCTCTGGTACCATGACTCAGAGAAACGTGCGGGCAATGGGGTTGCCAAAGAGCACTCAGTTCCGTTCTGAGTTCTAGCATAACAGTCCCTTGTAATATCTTCCTGACAACTTGCTGTCTCTGAGCAGAGATCTGAAGCTGTTGCTATTTTCACAGAAAACAATGCCCCTAACTAGTACAGCTTCTGCATGTCATTCAGGCCTGTACACACTCCAGGGTCACTGAACTCTTCTTCCAGCCTCCTAAGTTGTTTTGCTGTAGAAACGTCTCATTCTGCCTTTTCGTTGGCTTTACCACTTAAGAATTCAATCGGAATCATTATTTAAAGTGGTTTAGAAAGGACATCAGCAGAACTCACCTGTAGCGCTTCCTCTGCTCCATCATCTTGGTCTCATCCCTCTTCTTCTCTTATTAACCAAACAATTTTAGAGAAGGAAAGTCTTTCCTAAGAACTGCTTTGACTTCATGTCCAAAATGTTGCTATCTTGTCTTATTGTTTTCATTAACTTAAAGTAAATTGTCTATTACTTCTACGATTTGTTCTTTGAGCTTCTTTTTTTGTAGAGTTGAGTTATTATTCTCCAAAAGTTTTGTAATAACTTTTTATCAGTGATCCTCTATTAATGTAATTTTATTGCATTGTCATTATAAATGTGTGCATCATGCATATGTGTGTATTTGAATATATGTTATATTTATTTGTGTATATTTATAATGTGTGTGTTTTCTGGATTGTTTGTAAGCTTTTTGTGTCCTAATAATATGATTTTAAAAATTCTAATCAGGTCATTAACTTCAACCTTATTCACGTTTCATCTCACTCTATGTTAAATTTATCTATGACTGAAAGAAGGGACAAAGAAGTTCTCTAGTATTATAATTCAACTGTCTTTTTCTCCATTTACTTATTTGGTTGTTTTTTTCTTTAACCATTTTTATGCTATGCCATTAAGTACATATATATCAAGTATAGGAATAATTTATTTTATGTTACTTTTTAGTAGAAAGTATTTTTCCTATTTGTTATCTTTTTATTTTCTACTTTTTTCTTGTTGCCTTATCTAAAATCATCATTTTTTTCTGTTCAACTGAAACATAATGCATTTTGCCTCAATCATTTTTATTAACTCTGTTAAAGTCTTTGTGTTTCAAGTATTATTTTTGCTGTGAAGAATGGATTATTACCTTTTTCTTTTTATATATTCTGGTATCCTCTTTCATTTTATGAGTAAACTCACCCCATTCACATTCACAGGTATGACAGCTAATTGTGTATTCATCCTATTTTCTTTTTCTTATATATTTTTTCACTTATAATTGTGTACTCTTTCTTTACTTTTAAGCTACTTTTCACTATCTGTTCTTCAAGCTTTACTTAGTACTCTCTGTCACAGCATGCAAAATGGGTTTATTTTTTGTTTGTTTTCTTTTTGGAGTTTAATTTCCCAGGTTTAGGCAAAATTGTGAGCACCTGACTGCTCAGTCACCTTTCAAACTTGAGAGTCCACAGCTGTGTTGAGTCATGTAGGTTTTGTGCCTAGTGACTCTGAGTCAATCAGGAGTCTAGACATTGTTATATATACTGGGAGATTGGTACTTTACTTTGGGCATTCATTTATGAGAAGGATTTTGTGATTCCCTGGTCAAGACCCTGAGTAGTCATATGTTCAGACCCCTGATTGCTCAAATAAAAAGGCTCTCTCAATCCAGGTGTGTATGTAAAGCATGTAGCAATATTGCTTAGATTCAGGCAGTAGAGTCCTATCTGTTGGCCTTTATTTCTCTGCTATGTTTTCTCTGTATTTTTTCTGTTTGTATTTTCTGAATGTAATTAAAAAGGACTTTTGACCACTTCAATAGCTAACTTTCACAGTAAAGCAGGCCCAAGGACCTGTGGTAGTAGCCATGCTGGTAAGCCAGTGTGCTAGCCTTTACACTATTTGATCTATTTCTGATTGTAAACTCCATTTTATACTTCTCTTTACCCTGTTGAAATGAGTATATTACTGTGACAAAATCTGTGTGTGATTTTGACCAGTTTAGATGAAAGTGAAATTCAAATGATGCCTCTCACACTCCTTCCTTGTTTGTAGATAATTCTAATTGTGTATATTGTTTACATATCTCCTCCAGTTTTTCTTTCTAGTGTGTCGTTCTCACATCCATTTGCTTTTCTTTGCCTTTAGCAACTTCAAACATAGTAAAACTATGTTTTTGCTATTGTATTTTAAAAACTCAATGATGCATTATGATTGGATTCTTAAAAAGACCCTTTTCATCATCCTCCTCCATTAATAATTTGAAAAATGAATCTTTATAAAGTATTGTTCTATTATTCACTTCTATTTACCTTTCCATTCTTCAAGAATTGGATTCAAAAATCATTTTCAGTTCTAGTGGTATTTTTTTTCAATCCAGAATGTTTGAAAGTTCTCCATTTCATTGAAGATACATTTTTCCTTGATATTCTCTTTTTGGATGAGTTGTTTTTGGTTATACATCTTTATCTCTTGCCTTTTGGAAGATATTTTCATTTTCTCTTGTACTTTATAGTATAGGCAACTTTTAACTTTCATATGATCCTGAATGAGGTTTCTAAATATTTGAAATATTTCTTTTATTTCTGACCCTTTGTAATGTGTTTTATTTTGGGTGGGAGATAGTTAGAGGGAGCAGAGAGTTCTTGATTTTTGCAGTGACATTTCTGACAGTTTAATGCAATTTTACAGTATTTTTTCAGAAGATGTTTTGGGAATTCTTTGTATTTACACAATATTCTCTTGTAATTGATGTGGCCACAATTTCTTTAACAATTGCTAATAATATAATATCCAGATTATTTTCTATCATGAATTTCAGGTTTCCAATAATTTGTAAGTTACCTCGTTTCTACTCATTTTCTAGATGTCATTTTTGAAATTAAATACCAAATATTTTCTCAATTTTCTCATTTCTTTTTTACTTTAACGATTATTATTTGTCTCTAGGATTGACTTCTGTTTGATTTACTCTAATTTTCGGGAACTTGATATTATGGTAAAGTTTTATATCTTACATTAAACTTTCAATTCTTTGTCCAAGTGTCTACTTCATAGCTCCCATGTCTTTTATAATGTGATATTTTTAATTATATATATTTGTTTATTCAACTTTTTACATTCATTTTCACAAAATTTTGGGTTCCAAATTTTCTCCCCATTTGACCCCTCCCCCTCCCCAATACATTGAGCATTCTAATTTGCCCTGTCACCAATCTGCCCTCTCTTCTATCATCCCTCCCTTCCCTTGTCCCCATCTTCTCTTTTGTGCTGTAGGGCCAGATAACTTTCTATTCGCATTACCTGTATTTCTTACTTTCTAGTAGCAAGATCAATACTCAACAGTTGTATCTAAAACTTTGAGTTGCAACTTCTCCCCATCAATTCAATATAGGCCATATCTGTGTAGTTGTGCAAATGACTTTGATAATAGTCGTGTTACGTAACGCTAACTATATTTCCCTCCATTCTACCCTGCCCCCCATTGCTTCTATTCTCTCTTTTGATCCTGTCCCTCCCCGAGTATTGACTTCAAAATGCTCCCTCCTCCCATGGTCCACCCTTCCATCATCCCCCCCACCCTGCTTATCTCCTTCTCCCCCAATTTCCTGTATTGTAAGATAGATTTTCACACCAAAATGAGTGTGAATTTTATTCCTTCCTTTAGTCGAATGTAATGAGAGTACTTCATGTTTTTCTCTCAGCTCTCCTCTTTTTCCCTCGACTAAAAAGTCTCCTGCCTGCCTCTTTTATGAGAGATAATTTGCCCCATTCCAATTCATCCTCTCTCCTCCCAATACATTTCTCTCTCACTGTTTACTTTAATTTTTTAAGATATGATCCCATCCTATTCAATTCATTCTGTGCTCTCTGTCTCTGTGTGTGCATGCATGTGCATATATGTGCATGTGTGTGTATATGTGTGTGTATGTGTGTGTGTGTAATCCCACCAACTACCCAGATACTGAAAAGTTTCAAGAGTTACAAACATTGTCTTTCCATGCAGGATTGTAAACCGTTCAACTTTGCTAAGTCCCTTATGACTTCTCTTTGCTGTGTACTTTTTCATGCTTCTTCTCATTTTTGTGTTTGTAAGTCAAATTTTCTTTTCAGCTCTGGTCTTTTCATCAAGAATGCTTGAAAGTCCTCAATTTCATTGATTGACCCTGAAGTATTATACTCAGTTTTGCTGGGTAGGTGATTCATGGTTTTAGACCTAGTTCCTTTGACTTCTGGAATATCCTATTCCACACACTTCAATCCCTTAATGTAGAAGCTGCTACATCTTGTGTTATCCTGATGGTATTTCCACAATACTGGAATTGCTTCTTTCTAATTGCTTGCAATATTTTCTCCTTGATCTGGGAACACTGGAATTTGGCCACAATGTTCCTAGGAGTTTCTCTTTTTGGATCTCTTTCAGGCAGTGATCGGTGGATTCCTTGAATACTTATTTTGCCAACTGGTTCTAGAATATCAGGGCAGTTTTCCTTGATAATTTCATGAAAGATGATGTCTAGGCTCTTTTTTTGATCATGGCTTTCAGGTAGTCCCAAAATTTTTAAATTGTCTCTCCTGGACCTATTTTCCAGGTCCGTTGTTTTTCCAATGCGATATTTCACATTCTCTTCCATTTTTTCATTCTTTTGCTTTTGTTTTGTGATTTCTTGGTTTCTCATAAACTCATTAGCCTCCATTTCTTGCATTCTAATTTTGAGAGAACTATTCTCTCAAAATTTTTCCATTTGGCTAATTCTGCTTTTGAAAGCATTCTCCTCATTGGCTTTTTGAACCTCTTTTGCCAATTGAGTTAGCCTATTTTTCAAGGTGTTATTTTCTTCAGCATTTTTTGGGTCTCCTTTAACAAGGTATTGACCTGTTTTTCATCCTTTTCTTGTATCTCTCATTTCTTTCTCTAGTTTTCCTCCACTTGTCTTAACCCTAATCCTGACCCTTACCCTAAATTCTAACCCTAACCCTCCTTTTTGAGCTCTTCCATGGCCTGAGCCCATTAAATATCTGTTTCCGATATTTGGGATACAGAGGCCTTGACTTCTATGTCTTTACCTGATGGTAAGCATTGTTCTTCCTCATCAGAAAGGAAAGGATGTAACATCTGATCACCAAGAAAGTAACCTTCTATGGCCTTAATTTTTTTTCCCTTTTCTGGGCATTTTCACAGCCAGTAACTTGACATCTGAGATTCCTTTCCACACCCACCTCAGCTCCAGATCCACTCAGCTAGTGCTTGAGGTCTGAAATTCAGATGCTGTTCCCCAGCCTCAGGGCTTTCAGCAGGGGTGGGGCTGCTATTCAATGTGAGCTTAATTTCTGGTGCTCAGGTGAGTGCAAGGCCACCTTTCATGGCTCAGTTCCCTCAGGGGTTTATGCAGAGACCTTCAGTAATGGATCTGAACTCCTGCCTGCTTTGGGAGCCACAATCTGCTACTGCCTCTGCTGCTGCCTCCCAAGGGGACCTGAGTTATGGAGACACCCCGCTCCCCTCTCAACCAGCTCAGAAGTCTCTCTCACTGACCTGTAGAGCCTGTGGGTGAAGGGACCTTTGCGGCTGCTGGAGATTCCGTCCCTGAAGCCTACTCTGATCTGCTCCCCTTGGTGCCACATGGCCAGGGCAGGGCTGGGCTCTGCTCCGGGTGCAGTGCAAGATGGACCTTTGGTGCCAGTTTTTCAGGGCTCTCTGGAACATAAATCTCTTCCAGTCCATTTTTATGTGGCTTCCACTGCTCCAGAATTTGTTGGGAGTTCCTTTTTACAGGTAATTTATAGGCTGTGGGTTCTGAGCTAGCGTATGTGAATCCCTCTACTCCACTATCTTGCTATAATGTGATTTTTAAACCAAAAAAATGCATCATTTTTTCTAGAAATTCACATTTTTCTTTTGGGACACCTATTTTCTTTGAAAAATTAAATTTATTTGTGAGTCATTCTCATTTAGAAGTCAGTGTCTTTATCAAAGTAAAATCATAAGTTTTCTCTGCTATAATTTCTTCCTGAACAGAAGAGTCATGTTGGTTTTCTCGAATATATTCACTAACAGTCAGTCATTTTTTGTTATTTCTACTTATTTGCCACCTTTTCTGTGTTAAGTATTGGGTTTATACTGACCTCCAATATTTTATCCTTCACATGTGTATGCCTGAGCTCCACAATTCTTTACCAACAAGTCATAGTGCATGTGATGAGTGCTTCCTCGTGAAGAAGTGAAACAATTAAAAAAATCTGAGGACACATTTGTCCTCAGATTTAAAATCTTAAAATGATCAGACTTCAGAGATAGTATAATTTCAGGAACACTGTAATGGAGAATGAAGTACACTAGCTCTAGAGTCAAACGATCTGAGTTCAAATCTCAGATTGCCCACATACCACTTGTTTGAATTTGGATAAGTCATTTCTCCTAGTTGAGTTTCAGGGTCCTCATATATTATAATGATAAGATTATTTGAGGTTCTTTCTCAAGTCCCTTTGCATTGTGAAATGCATGACCCTAAGATGTTTTACATGTACAAATCCAATAAAACAAAGCACAATGCTTCCCTATAGATGTGAAGTTAATTCATTTTTCTTTAAACTTTCACATGTATAAAAATGAAAATTTCCTTAAAAGAAATAAAATAGTAAATTGTATCAGTTGTGTGTACCTTATTTTGAAGAAAATATAATCTAATTCTTCAGAGTTTTTTTTTAATAAGGAGGAAAATAATATAAGTGCAAGGCATTCATTTTCTGAGATTTGTGTGACAAAGGGCAAAAACGAGTCAAAGACAAACTTGACTGCTTTGTAACTTTTGATCACATACTAGTCCTGTTAGTGACTGAGTAACAGTTCTGTAGGTAAATTTTCTCCATGATCCATCATCTCCACCAGAAATTTAAGCACTGCCTCTGGACCTCCTTGCTTTCACAATAATTTTTTTACCTTATCTCACTGGTGACCAAGTCTACCAATTCTCTGTCTAGTATACCACCAAATGCAAACCATTCATCCATTGTCCCCTTTCCCATTCCCCTTTATGTATTTTTACCACATTAGACTAAAAACTCCTTGAAAACAATGACTATTTTGATTTCTTGTATTTGAATCCCTGCCATTTTACAGAGTACCTGACCCATAGTAAGGATTTAATGTTTTATTGATCTACCTATCTATCTATGTATTTATATCCCATCTGTATTCTGTTCTAGTTTATTCTCTTCCAAGCAGACAAAATAGAGATCAAACAAGTCTTTGATTTCAGATAACAGCACAATTACTAGAGAAGATTCAAATTGTAAGTGTAAGTTAAAATGATAGTCTCTGTTCATATTTATTGATATACCCTAGTTCATTGACTTTCAAATAATTTATTTCCATTGCATTAAATGAAAAAAGGTATTGATCTGGTCCATCTAAACTTTGCCAGAGAAACAGAGTTGGATTTTATTGCAGTAGATGTTTTAATCTTCTGAGAGCAAAGGAAGTGTTTCACATGCACATCACTTTGTTGACTTCTGGGCAGGATGCCTATGAAAATGGAGAAATTCCAAGACTTAGTAGAAAAGATGAACTCTTCATATCTTCCAGAAGTGTCTTCTAAAAAGCAACTATTTATAAATGCTCCTATAAATGCACTAAGGATCAGTGAATTTCATAATATGTACACATCCTGGGAGGGGCTAAACAAATTATGACATGTGACTATAGTGGGATGTTATTATATCATAAGAAATGATGGCGACAGTTTAAAAGTAACCTTGGAATACTTACATACGGTGATGTAAAGTGAGGTGAGCATAACCAGGAGAATAATTCTTATACTAGCAAGAGAATGAAACACAATTTAGGAAAAGGATGACATGACTAGCAATTAATTTAGGCAATCAGCGATAAAGCAGACTTCATACTTTCTGCAAGAGAAGTGAGAAGTAATGAACTCAAGGTGCCTACACACATACACACATAATATACATATATGTGTCTGTGTATATATGCATGCATGTGTGTTTTCATTTGTGTATATATATATATATACACAAATGAAAACATATATATATATATATGTATATATATATATATATATATAGAGAGAGAGAGAGAGAGAGAGAGATCTAAATCTAGATCTAGATGCTAATGTGGGAGTTAGCATCACTTGACTAGTATATTTGCTGCAATACTTTTTTTCCCTTTTTTTTCAATGAGAGAGAAGGAGCTTGGGAAGAAGAGAAAATGACTTTTTGTTAATTAAGAAAATATAATTTTGAAAAGTTATGAGAATGGTATTCAACTCCTCTTTTCTCTTCTCCATTATCTTTTTACTTCTAATTTCTCCTTTTACTAGAGCCCCATGCATAAGTTTAGGAAGACTTGAGCTTCAGTAGGTGCTCAGATGATTACTAGCTGTGAACTTGGGTAAATTGTTTTTGTTGTCTGCATGCCTCAGGTTTCTCATCTGTAAAATGGGGACAATAATGGAATTTATCTCAGGGTTGTTCTGAGGATCAAATGAGATAATTAGTTGCAAAGCACTTGTCATAGTGCTTATATAGTAATATTAGCTGCTGTAGTAGCAGTAGGAGGAAGAGTTGCTGTTCTTGTTACATCATGAGGTTGCATAGATGACATGTAGAAGGTGACATGGTTTTATTCCAAAAAACCAAGGAATGTCTACAGCAGGATGCAAGGTATCAACCAGAAATAGTAGTGAGGGATAGAGCAGACTCATGGAGAAGGAGAGGATTACAAAGGACATCCATTTCTACAATATCAATAAACTAAAAAAATTCCAAGTTTCAAAAAGCCATTTATTTATTTCTTTTGAGTCTTTTGACATAAACATTGAGGCTTACTGAAACCAACAAGCCAGTGCTGTAGAAAGAGTGCTGATTTAGATTCAGGGAACCTGGGTTTACATCTTGTCTTTATTGTTTGCCACCTTAGACCTTAGGCAACTCACCGATCTCTTTTGACTCTAAGACTGATTTTATGAAAGGTTCCTTGGGGAACAGAGTTAGATAAAAAAGATAATTATGAAGCTAAAATTAAAAAAAAAGTTATGAAAACCATCACTAACCTTGTGTGCCCAGGGCTTACTCTGTGAAATGTGCATATAAAATTAATGAATACATTTTTAAGCTCATTACATTTCCTGTGTCTGAATTCTTCCAAATTCTAGAATTTAAAGGATCTTCTGAGTTCATCTAGTCCAATGTTATAAGGAAAATCACAATAATAGAAATAAGGAACAGTAAGAATAGCTAACATTTATATAATACTTTTGAGATTGAAACGCAGCTTACTTATCTCATTTGAAACAACAAACCTATGATGTAGATGGTATTAATATTCTTTCCATTTTACAGGGATAAAAACTGAGGATAACTTGTTAAGGGACTATCCTAAAGTCATACAGCTAATAACTCTCTCATCAGGATTTGAACTCAGGCCCTTCTATTTGAAAATCCAATACAAAGGTTGTGAATCTGCTTCTGTCTGTATATACTTAATGTCAGAAAAATCACTACCTCACAATTTCACCATAGTTCAAAATATCAATAATGGTAGAAGTGTTTCCTAAATATTCTTCCTCTTACTTATATCCTTTATTCTTTGTTATGACCTCTGAAAACTAACAGAATAAATAAATAAATAAAAGATCTTCAACATGAAAGACGGTCCCTGCAAAATTAATCTCTTTTATAAATTGTCTTTCCTTTGTTCTTAGCATGCATAGTTTTTTCAGTTCCTATTCATAAATAAACTTTTGACTTTCCTTATTTTCCTGGTGACACTCTTCTGAACACACTTAACTTATGAATGATCACCTAAAATTAAAAAAAAAACTGAATGTAGTACATTAGATTCAGTGGAAACCAGATATAATAGATCAAGAGTTCTTTAATTTTTTATTGTTTTTTTACACTCCTTAGAAAGTCTGGAGAAATCTATGGTGGTGGATGCCTTTTCAGAATGGTTTGTTTTAAATGTATAAAAATAAATATATAGAATTAAAAAGAAAACCAACTATATTGACATGCATTTATCAATTTTTCAAAAACTTTGTGAACCCCAGGTTAAGAACCTCTGACAGAAAATAATCATCATGCTGTTCTAAGTGTTGTTTCAGTTAGTGTAGCCTAACAACATTTTCGCTTTTCCAGGCTTTCCATTCTGCATTGTTGATTCATTGGCTTTACATTGCACTAATTACACTCCCAGTTCATTTTTCACATTTTACTCATCATTTACCAATATATTTCCTACAACTTTGACCATTTTCTCTTTGGAATCACTATTTTCTGTGTTGCTGAATTTCTGCAATTTGCACTAGATTTCTTCAAACCTGTAGTCATTTCTCTGACATAGTTGCTTTATGTCCCTAATTATTCCTGTGAAAATTGCCCCCAAAAGCAGAGGGCGATTTCTACACAAGCTGTTAATGAGTACTCAGCACTTTTTTTAAATATACATAGCTCCCCTAAGGTAATTCCATGGATTTTATGCAAGGTGCTGAGATATGTACTTAGCAGCTTCAGAAATGTCTCCTGAGCTAATGTCCAACCTAACAGTGAGGTAGGAGCTAGAATAATCTGGGAAGGCTGTTATTGCCTGAGAGGAGAAAAGATCCTAATAGCCACTTTATTCAGTACCTGCAATATGCTTTATTATTGTTGCTCATATTAAAATACAAAATGCAATATCCCGGTTAATTTCTTAATTTCCCCCAATTTACACTTACCTGCTGTTTATAAAGTGTCCCCTTAGACAACATTAAATGTAAAAGAAATACTTCACAATATATTCCATCTGTCCTTTGTGATGCCAATTTGATTTTCATTAGGAGCCTAAGTTGGTGGCAGTCAGAGACTCTTAAGCTGTGTGTCTATCTGAGGGCAAAAGAACTTATCCCCTCAGTATTGGGAAAGATGAGAATACTCAGGAATTGGTATCATATGGATCTAATTCAAAATTGATTAACTATTTCATGGATTAGTTTGTTGTCATGGTACCCCATACACTTAGTCAGTCTCTAGTATTGGGGCAAAAGCTTGTAATCCTTGCCCTGAAGATTTAAATGTAGAGTGGAAAGATGAGAAAGAAGGTAAGGTGGACATGTGCAGGGGATGGAGGGGAGGTAAATGTTTCTGGTACTAACATAAATTTGGAACTTCTGTGTTTGTTTCTTTTTAAGCAGTTTGCAAATCTTTACACAGCGACAACCAGTGAAAACGTGTATATTCTTTCTGTATATACATCGTTTCCCTCTAGGAAATGTAAGTTCCCTAAACTTAGGTATTGATTTGTATCCTCAGTTCCTGGTACATAATAGGGGTGTGTGTGTGTGTGTGTGTGTGTGTGTGTGTGTGTGTGTGTGTGTGTGTAATGTTTATTTATTGACTGATTAGTGTGGTAGAGAACAAAATACTATTTTTTCATCATAATATTCCTGAAATATCTCAATCATTCTTTAGTTTGAATCCAAAACCCTTTTGAGCAAATCCTATTTGGACATGGGGTTAATTCCTTCCCCATCATATAGAATGCAACTAAGTTAGTTAAGATAATTTCTGGTCAAAAAATCCATTTGGAAACTTCCCTGTATGCATGATGGGAATGTATGTGATCTTTGTAACTTAGAGAGGTTATATGATTTGACTGGGGGGGGGGCAATCGTTGATTCCTCAAAACCTTCTGCACCAATGACTCTACATCAACCCTTACCTTTTGTTAATCACATTTGGCAGATATTCTGCTAAATGTCTGAGAATATCAGAAAGATTGAGAAGTTAGGTTCCCGATCAAGTAAGACTCCGCAGTAAAAAGGAATATCTGTTTTTCCCAAGGCCAAAAGATTAAAAAGTAACTGTTAGAAAAATGTATCTCCAATTCCCTGATTCCACTGGAGTTATTTTCTTCCTTTTCTTCTTTCCTTATTCTTTTGTTAATCAAAATGTATAGCATTTAATCCAACAAGTATTTATCATTATGGAATATCATTTTATGCAATTTATTTCCAAATATTCTTCATGTAACATATTGCTAGGGGCTAGCAGAATGCAATTACAGTTTAATCCCTGTCATTAGAAAGCTTACTATTTATTAGAGGAATATGACACATGTGCAGATATCTCATAAACAACATGATAAGTTGGTACTACCCTTATCAAACTGCGTGCTCTTTCCTCTACTATTCAGGGCTTTGGGGTTTTCATAAATAGTTTCTAGAAGAAGAAGTATACAAGTTAAGATGATAAAATGTGGTAGAAGGAGGTGGTATATATAATTACTAGAACTAGATGAGAGATAAATGAGGAAAAATAGCAAGAAAGACAGTTCTTTTCTATATCCTTGTCAATTAAATAATCAACAGCAAGCAACCATGAGACACAGTCAAGCTTCCCACTAATGTTACAGTACCAAATGAAAAGTAATAAAATCCTGCCTCCATGCTCCATGTCATGAGGATCTCAGGACCAGGTTCAGTGCCTCTGAGTATATATCTAATTATCAAACCTACTAGTTTTCTAGGTTTTCTACTAGGTTTCTCCTGAAGTGAGCTGTTGTCAAGGGCTAGACAAGCCTTTCTCAGAGAAATTGTTCTCCTAATATGCAAATTATCCCTCAAATTAAGCCCACAATAAAGCAATTCTCTCTTTTTTGAAGATGTTATATGCACATATACACTTATATGCATATACATACACGTATAATTGCGCACATAATGGTATGTATAAGTATGTGTGTTTGGACAGATGGATGCACTTCTGCTATGTACTTTACTGGTATACTTCTTTTCCCCTTCTGGAGTGAGATGTCCTCTTCTATTCCACCAATTTCTGTCCCTCACCTTCATTGTTTTTATTCTAACATCACACTACATCATCTTCTTCTAGCAAGTAGTTGATTTGTTTTTCATGATTTTCTATTCTTTCTTTTCTTGCATCACTCTCATTTCCTTCCCTAATTTTTGCTCTGCTTCTCTTATTTGATTTTCAAAAAACTTTTTTGAGCTCTTCCACAGTCTGAGACCAATTCATATTTTTCTTGAAGGCTTTGGATATGATGAGGGCTGGGAGGAAGGGGTGAGACCCCCCACAAATACCAGGGTACCAGAGGCAGGTTACCTGGAAGGAATTTACAGATTCAAGCATTGTTACACTTTTTAGCAGGCAAGAGTTCTTAGGGAACCTGCAACCTTAGAGGGGTACAAGTAAACCTTGAGGCAAACATGCTTACTAGGGAGTGGTTAAGAAGTGGTCAATTTTTAAAGGAACATGCACTTTTGGTATCTATTGTGCAGGTATTTTACCCAGAGTTAATTGGGAAATATAACCAAAGGAGCGGGGAGCTACCTGGAGGTGTGGTTTTAGGCCTGAAAAGTCACTAAGTCACTAACAGTCAAGGCTGGCTCAGAAATATCAGGTTACTCTCATCAATGTCTTGTTAGACAAGATAAATATAAGGGAGAATATGATTGTGTAAGTGAGTAGCAAATGCCTTTATGATTCAGTGCACAGCCCATTCAGACAGTACACACCTGGTTTCAAACTAATAAATTCTATAGGTGTA
>JAQQSK010000071.1:42815-60627 GCA_028658325.1 Potorous gilbertii
ATCATTGTAGCCAATGTCAGGAGGCCAAGGAGAAAATATTACAAGCAGCTGGAAACAATTTGAGTACTGTGGAAGTACAATCAAGATAACACAAGATCTAGCATCTTCTTCATTAAGGGATTGAAGGGTTTGGGATATGATATTTTAGAAGTGAAAGGAACTAGTATTAAAAGCAAGACTCACCTACCCAGCACAACTGAGTATAATACTTCAAGGGGAAAAATAGTCTTTTAATGAAATAGAGCACTTTCAAGAATTCTTGATGAAAAGACCAGAGGTGAAAAGAAATTTTGACTTTCAAATACAAGATTCAAGACAAGAATGAAAAGGTAAACAGGAAAGAGAAATCATAAGGGACTTACTAAAGTTGAACTGTTTACATTCCTGCATGGAGAGATAATATTTGTAAGTCTTGAAATTTTCTCAGTATCTAGGTAGTTGGTGAGATTACACACATACACACACACACACACATTTATGGAGAGAGAGAGAGACAGAGAGAGACAGAGAGACAGAGACAGAGTACAGAGTGAGTTGAATAGGAAGGGATCATATCTAAAAATAAAATCAAGGTCTGAGAGGAATATATTTGGAGAGAAAGAGAGAAATGGAATGGGACAAATTTTCTTTCATAAAAGAGGCAAGAAAAAGCCTTTTCAATGGAGGGGAAAAGGGGAGAGATGGGAGGGAAAAAATGAAGCTTACTCTCATCACATTTGGTTCTAGGAAGGAATAACATGTATGCTCAATTTGGTATGAAAACCTGCCTTACAATACAGCAAAGTAGGGGAGAAGGGGATAAGCAGGGTTGTGGGGGGATGATGGAAGGGGGGAAAAATGGGAGGAAGGAACAGTTAGAAGTAAACACTCTTGGGGAGGGACAAGGTCAAATGAGAGAATAGAAGAAATAGGGGGCAGGATAGGATGGAAGGATATATAGTTAGTCTTACACAACATGACTATTATGGAAGTCATTTGCAAAACCACACATATATAGCCTATATGAATTGCTTGCCTTCTCAGTGGGGATGGATGGGGTGGGAGGAAGAAAGAATGGTTGGAACTCAAAGTTTTAGGAACAAATGTTGAGTAATCTTCCTGCATACAATCAGGAAATAAGCAATACAGGTAATGTGGTATAGAAATCCATCTTGCACTACAGGACAAAAAAGAAAAAGGGGATAAGGGAAGGGAGGGATGTTAGAAGGGAGGGAAGATTGGTGGAAGGGGTAATCATGCTCAGAGTTTTGGGGTGGGGGAGGGGAGAGATGGGAAGAAAATTTGGAACTCAAAATTTTGTGGAAATGAATGTTGGAAACTTAAAATAAATAAAATAATGATTTTTAAAAAGAAGATATCAACTAGAAAAAAATAAAAATAAGACTGTCAAATTGAAAAAAAAACATTAGAATTATCCTACTTAATATAAGGGTTTAGTTTCTTATTTGATAATCATGAAATAAAATGTATAAATCAAGAAAATAAAGAAATTCTGCAACCAGTGTTTGTGAAAAAGACCTCATTTCTAAAATATATACAGAACTGAGAGAAATATAAAAGAATACAAGTCATTCCCCAATTGATAAATGGTCAAATGATATGAACAGGCAGTTTCAGAGGAAGAAATTAAAGCTATCTATAGACATGTGAAAAAATGCTCTAAATCACTATTGATGAGAGAGATGCAAATGAAAACAACTCTGAGATACCCCATCACACCTATCATATTAGCTAATATGATAAAATAGGAAGATAGTAAATTTTGGAGATGTGGGAGAGGTGGAACACTATTTCATTGTTGGTGGAGCAGGGACCTAATCTAATCATTCTGGAGAACAATTTGGAACTATGCCCAAAATGTTACAAATATATTCATACCCTTTGACCTAGAAATATCATTGCTAGGATTATATCCCCTAGAGATCATAAAAATGGGAAAGGGTCCCACATATACAAAAATATTTATAATGCTTCTCTTTGCAATGGTCAAAAACTGGAAATCGGGGGAGGCCCATCAATTGGGGAATGGCTGAGCAAGTTGTGGTAAATGAATGTAATGGAATACTATTGTGCTATAAGAAAAGATGAATAGGAAGACTTCAGAGTGGCCTGGAAGGACTTATATGAACTGATGCTGAGTGAAAGGAGCAAAACCAGGAGAAATTTGTATACAGAAACAACCACAGTGTGTATGTAATTTTTCTGGTAGACGTATCCCTTCACAGCAATGCAAGATGCTAAACAATTTCCAGTGGACTCTTGAGGCAAAATGCCTTCCACATTCAGAGAAAGAACTATGGAAATGGACTGCGGAATGAAGCAGATCATTTTTCTCTTGTATTATATTGTGTTTAGTTTTGTTTTGTTTTATGGTTTCTCTTTTTCATTTCAATTCTTCTATGCGACATGAATAAGGCAAAAATACATTTAATAAGAATGTATGTGTAGAAGCTATATAAGTTTGCATTCTGTCTTGGGGAAGGCATAGGGAGAAAGGGCTAAGGTGGATGAGGGAGGAGAAGGGAGGGGAAAAAATCTAAGCTATATGGAAGTGATTGTAGAAAACTGAATGCAAATAAATTAATTTAAAACAAAAAAATAAATAATATAATTTCAAGAGAATGAGGGTGCTTACATACTGGGTGAACGTAGCACATCAGCTATTATTTGAAAAATATTACTGATTTAAGAAGCAAGAGTATGTATTACAAATACATGGGACAGATTTGTCAGATTTCAGAGGCAGGAAATAAAACATCATTCTTAAGTACAGCAAAAACATAATAATAATTTATTTGAAATTTCCCTACAAATAACAATTCTCTAGAGGAATGGAAATGATTAAATGCATACTTCATATAGGATGGAGTTCATGAAGGTTATGGTACCATAAAGGTTGTATCTAGGTAAATACTAAATACTAACTGTTCCTCTTTTACCCAGGTACCCTAAGGGTCTTCCCCGACCAGTTTTATTTATTTTTGAGTAAAGGAACCATTCATTGTGTAACTACTTGAAGAATCCTATTCATTGAATGAGTTTATTTCTCTCAAAATCAGAATCTGAAAAAATCTTAGCCTAAAATGGCCAGTCTTACATTGTATCCTAGGCCTTTTTCAGTAGTCTTGATGAGTATCTGGTTGCTGGACCCAGATGGTTCAGGAGAAGAAAGTAAGGTTGGTGACCTTGCACTGCTCCCCCTCACTGAAATCAAAGTCAACTGCAAGTCATATCATCTTTTTGATTTCAGGGTCCTCTTCTAGAATGAAGGACAAACACAATCTAGGTATCAAACCCTCATGCAGGTTCTAACATGCTAGCAAATGTCAGGTAAGAACTTGGAGATACTTTTCCTGATTTCCAGAGACAAACCTTGCTAATCACATGTTTAAAAGCATTTAAAGATGTTTAAAGGCATAAAGATATTTAAAGGTATTGGTTTGAATACTCACTGGCAAATTATGTTGCCATGGAACTTATAAAATAAAGAAAAACACAAAGCAGACCTGAGGTCTATTTGGATCTTCCCTTCTACTACAATGATGATAGCAGAATAAAAGAAAAAGAGATCAGAGATAATAAGAATCAGAGCAGTTTTAGACCATAAACGCCAACAATTCTTAAATACTCTCATTTTAAAATCCTTTCTCAATGACCAATGAATGAATAAAACACTGCAAAAAGTCTTTATTTTGTCATCTCCTCACATTGGATGTTTTGTCAAATTCAGTCAATTCTGTCATTGCAACATATTTTCTATATGTCCCTTTCTCTCCTCTGACATTGCCAACATTCTGTTTTCACAGTTTCAATTGCATGCTAAGTTCTGCCGCAATTCATTTCAAAAAACTGAGTTGCAAATTTTCTCCCTCTCTCAATTCTTTCTTCCCTAACATAATAAGCAATTTGATACAGGTTTTATATATATATATATATGTATATATATATATATATATATATATACATATATATATATATGCATCATGGGAAACATTTCCATACTAGACATGTTGTGAATGAAGTGACTGAAAGGGAAAAGACTGTGAAAAATAAATAAAATGGAAAATAAGATGCCTTGATCTGTATTTATACATTATCTGTTCCTTCTCTGGATGTAGATAGCATTTTTCATCATTAGTCATTTGGAATTTTCTTGGATCATTGTGTTGCTGAGGATAGTTAAATCATTCACGATTGATCATTGTACATTGTTGCTGTTCCTACGTACAATATTTTTCTGTATCTATTCATTTTGCATCCCTTCATGTAAGTCTTTCTAGTTTTTTTCCTGAAATTCAATTATTGCCAGCACTCTCATACAGAACTTCCTCACCTCCATCTTGCTCAGTCTTTCTAATAGTCAAATGGTTTCCCTCCTTGCCTCAAGAAACTTCTCACTTCAGTTCATTTCCCCCCACAGCAATTAGTCATCTTAAAAAAGGTCGGAGCATATCATCACTTCCATCAATCCCATAAAATCCAGTGACTCCCTATTTCTTTCATGATGAAATATAAAATCCTCTGGCTTTTAAAACTAAAGCTAAATCAACCATTTATTATATTTTTAATATCCTTATCATTTACTGCATTCCACATATTGATAACATAATAGTGCTGGCCTTCTTTCTATTTCTCACAAAAGGCAGTCCCCCAAGTCATTACATTTTTACTACCTGTCTCCTATGACTGAAAGGTTTGTCTACTTCATCACTACTTCTGAGTTTCACAGGCTTCCTTCAGCACTCAACTGTCATGCAAATTTATTCAAGAAGTTTTTCCTAGGACCAAGATAGCAGGGAAAAGTCAGGGACTAGCCTAACCCCTACAAATACTTTTAGAATATTGGCTCAAAACAAATTCTGGAGTAGCAGAACCAACAAAAGAATGGGGTGAGACAATTTTCCAGTCAAAGAAAATTTGGAAGGCAAGCAAGAAAAGTTGGCTGCAGTAGATGAGAGTAGAACACAGTCCAGTATAGTCCTCAGTAGCAGAGACCAGACCCAGAAAACCAGTAACAGTATTTGGAACCAACTAAATCAACAGCAATAGTGACCATTTCTGGAGATCTCAGCACACAGATGGTAAGGGAGTTGAACAACAAAAGGAGATTTCAGGGGTCTCTTTTCTAGCACTAGGGGACAAGACTCTATTGTTTAGCTATACTCAGATCTAGGTCACAGTCCTGGATGGCAGTCCCAGGGCAAGGGGGAACATTAGCACACCATTTGTGGTTGCAATATAGTGGAGACCCTCTTCACACTTTCAAAGCAGAAAAGAGTGATTGTGATTGTTTACAGATTTAAAGAGTTCAGGAGAGTAGAAAATTCTCCTCTCCTTAGAATACCATCTGAGAAGACCTAAAAACTTAAAATTCCTAAAACTCTCTGAAAACAACTTCACAAACCCCTGAATTTGGGGGCGGTACACCCTGCACCCTGGAAGCAGAGCCCTACTTTAACAAAGAATTAAAAGTCAAGAAATAGGATGGAGAAAGAGCAAACAACAGAAAAAATTTCTGAACACAGAAAGTTACTATGGTGACAAGGAAGATGAAAATACACACTCAGAAGAAGATAACAAAGTCACAACTCCTACATCCAAAGAAAGTAGAATTGGCTTAATAGAAAAAGAGGCACAAAAATTAACTGAAGAAAATAATTCATTAAAAATTATAATTGATCAAGTGGAACCTATTAACTTCATGAGACATCAAGAAACAATAAAACAAAAAAACAAGGAATGAAAAAAGACAATGTGAAATATCTCATTAGAGAAGTAACTGACCTTGGAAATGGATTCAGGATATAATTTAAAAATTATTGGAGTAAAAGCCATGATAAAAATAGCCTACACATCATCTTTCAAGAAATTATTTAGGAAAATTGTCCTAATATTCTAGTACCAGTGCATAAAAATAGGAATTACAGGAATCCACTGGATACATCCTGAAAAATCCCCAAATGAAAACATGTAGGAATATTATAGCCAAATTCCAAAGTTCACAGGCCAAGGGGAAAATATTTCAAGCAGTCCGAAGGAAAAAAAATCAAACATTTTGGAACCACAGTCGGAATAACACAAAATTTAACAGCTTTCACATTAAAGAATCAGAGGGTTTGCAATATGATATTCCAGAGGGCAAAGGATGTAGGATTACAACCAAGAATCACCTACACATCAAAATAGACTATAATCCTTCAGGGGGAAGGTGGGATGTACATTCAATGACCTAGACAACTTTCAAGCATTCCAGATGAAAAATCCAGAGCTGAGCAGAAAATTTGACTTCCATATACAAGACTGGAGAGAAGCATAAAAACATAAACAAAAATGGAAATCATAAGATTAAGCTATTTATATTCTTCCATGGAAAGATAATAGTTATCACTCTTAAAAACTTTTTAGTTATTACAGTATACATATATATATATATATATATACATATGTACACACATGTACGTATGTATATATATATACACACACACACACATTAGAGTATATATACATGGACACACATATAGAGAGAAAGAGACAGAGACAGATAGAGACAGATGGACAGACAGAGAGAAGGAGGCACAGTTGTAAGCTGAATATGATTGATGTCTTGATGTCTAAATAATAAAGCATAGAGGTGAGAAAGAGGAATGCACTGTGAGAAAGGGTAAAGGATAGGTAGAATGAGGCAAATTATTTCACATAAATGAAACAACAGAAGCTTTTACAACAGAGAGGAAAATAAAGAGGGTGGTGGGGAACACTTGAAACTTACTCTCATCAGAATTGGGTCCAAAAGCGAATAGAAAGTGGATATAGAAATCTAACTTACACTACAGGGAAGAAGGAGGAAAAGATGATTGGGAGAAGAAGGTTGTGGTTGAAGGGACTGTATATTGGAGGACATGGTAATAAGAAACAAAACTCTTTTGAGGAGTGACAGGGTGAAAGAATAGAGAGAATAAACAGGGGGAAATTGAATGGAGAAAAATACTGTTAAAATATGTGAAGCAAGTTCTTCTAATAAATGCCTTATTATTCAAATATATAATGAGTCAAATTTATTAAAATAAAATCCATTCTCCAGAAGATAATCAAAAGATATGAACAGTTTTCAGATGAAAAAAATCAAAACTATCTATAGTCATATGAAAAAATGCTCAAAATTGATATTGATAAGTGAAATGAAAAATAAAATATTTTTGAGGTACTACCTCATATTTATTAGATTGGCTAAGAGGACAGATATTGAAAATTGGAATATTAAGCCATTATTGGTGGAGTTGTCAACTGATTAATTATGTAGAGCAATTGGAACTCTCCCCAAATGGCTATAATATCATAAGTACCCTTTGACCTTGTAATAATACTACTGAATTTGTGTCCCAAAAGAGATTTAAAAATAAAAAAAACTATATATACAAAAAATATTTATAGCAGCTTTTTTCTGGTGGCAAAGAATGGGAAACTGAGGGGATACCCACTAATTGGAGAATGGCTGAACAAGTTCTGAAATATAATTGTGATGAAACACTACTGTACTATAAAGAAATCTTGAGCCAGATGCCCTTAGAGAAACCTGGAAAGTCTTTTATGAATTGCGCAAAGTGAGATGAGTAGAACCAGGAGAAAATAATACACAATAATAGCAATATTGTAAGAGGATCAAGGACTTAGGAAGAAGAATGCTATACATTCATAGAGAAAGAACTGATGGAGTCTGAATATGGATTAAAGCATATTTTGTTCTTTCTTTTTCTTGAGTGTTTTTTTCTCTGTGTTTTCTTTTACAACATGACTAATACAAAAGTATGTTTTGCATGACTGCCCAATATAATCTACATCAAATTGCTTGCCTTCTCAATGGGCAAAGAGAGTATTTTGAATTCAAAAAAACAAGAAAGTTAAAATTAATTTTTACATATTATTGGGGGAAAATAAAATACCAAATGAAAAAAAGAGACATTTTTTGCCTTTAAGTCTTTTATTTTTAAATTTTATTTTTCATTTTTAACAGAATTTATAACAGATAAAACAATTCAAATTTTTGGCCAGGTGATACTTCTTTTTAAAGCATTTACAATATGGACCACAAAAGAATTTTTTTTTAGACATTAACCAACTGAGACACAAATAATATTTATGTTTTCTAACTTCATAAGCTCTTGACCTATGGTATTACTAAGAATTAAAGGACTTTAACTTATTGTTGTTGGTCTAAAGTCCTAAATCTAAGAGTTTAATTTTAGACTTAACTTCGGATGTTCCCCTACCAATAATTTATAATTTAATAGATATGGAATTAAGCTTACAAACCTTTTGACTATAGGAAATTGCCACCAAGAGCAGGGACGTTTCATGGAAAAAATATCTCCCCACCTTCATGTCAATTATGGCAGGATTAGATTGTTAACTTGCATTCAGTCAGGATTAAAGTCTTCCAGGTGTCAGTAGGGAAACTGAGTCAGGAGGATCCTACCTCAGCCCAGACTGAATGGCCACTCTCCCAATCTTCCCATGAGATCACCTTTTGCAGTTCATACCAGCATCTCACAGGCTTACTGGCTTCATGGATTGGAGGCTCATACTGACTTTTTTGCTATTCATATCTGGAGTTAGACTCAGAAGAACAGTCACTTAATAGTCCCATAGCATGTAAAAATAGCAAGGTCCAGTAGCCAGGTTTCAAATGTGATTATAATTTCACTTTGGCTAAGGAATATCTTTTGAGGCAAATCTTAAGTGGATTATATGCTTTCCTATACATGTTCTAATTCCTGATTAAATAGCAATCATAAAATTAAATTTATCATTTGAACCTTAACTTTTCCATCAATGCCAAATTTTACCCAAGATTACCTTCCTCTAGGAAGTTTAGACTAAATTCTAAATTCTTTCCCCCAAACTAAAGATTTCTCTGATTTATTCTCAGTAATCAATTCAGTCAATTGTTTTAATACTAATTGCTTTTACCTCACTTTGTAAAACGTCCAATTTTTCTCCCCACAGCTCCCCTCTCCCCGCTTCCTAATATCTTGCATTCTGACTACTCCTTCCCTTAATGTACCTTCCCTTCTATCACACCCCACCCTTCCCTTATCCCCATCTTCTCTCTTTTCTTGTAGGGCAAGATATATTTCTATCTGTTTTTCTTATTTCCCGATTATATGCAATAAAAATTCTCAACATTAGTTGCTAATACTTTCAATTCCAACTTCTCTCCCTCCCCCACTCCCTCCCCAACCCCACTGAGAAAGCAAGCAATTCGATACAGACTAAATATGTGTCATTTTGCAAAAGACATCCATAGTAATCATGTTGTGTAATAGTAACTATATTGCCCTCTGTCTACTCTATCCCCCCTTATTTTCCCCCTCTCAATTTACCTTGTCCCTTCTCAAAAGTGTTTATTTCTAGTAACTCCTTTCTACCATTTGCCCTCCCTCCTATCATTCCCCTCACCCAACTTGTCACTTCCTCCCCTACTTTCCTGTGGTGTAAGATAGATTTTCATATCAAATTTAGTGAGTATGTTATTTCCTCCTTCAGCCATATGTGGAGAGAGTAGCTTCACTTTTCCCCTCTCCCCTTCTCCCTTTTCTCCTCCATTGAACAATATTTCTTATCTCTTTTATGAGTTATAGCCTGCCCCATTCCATTTCTCCCTTTTTCCTCCCAGTATTTTCCTCTCTTACCCCTTAATTTTAATTAAAAAGAAATTTTTTTTGCATGTGGATATCATCTCTTCTGATTCAACACATCTTTTACTCCATCTGTATATGTGTGTGTGTGTGTGTGTGTATGTACAATCTCTCCATCTATCCAAATACTGAGAAAAAGATTCAAGAGTTATAAATATTTTCCTTTCATGTATAATGTAAACAGTTCAGCTTTAGAAAGTCTTTTATGATTTTTCTTTCCTGTTTACCTTTTCATGCTTCTCTTAATTCTTGTATTGTAAAATTAAATTTTCTGTACAGATCTGGTCTTTTCCTCGGTATGAATGATAGAACCTCCTCTATATCATTGAATGACCATTTATTCTCTTTAAGTATTATAGTCATATTTGCTGGGTAGGTGATTCTTGGTTTCAATCCTAGTTCCTTTGATCTCTGGAATGTCCCACTCCAAGCCCTTCGATCCTTTAATGTTGAAACTGCCAGATCCTGTTATCTTGATTGTATTTCCACAATGCTCAAATTGTTTCTTTCTAGCTGCTTGCAGTATTTTCTCCTTGATCTGGAAACTCTGAAATTTGGGTACAGTATTCCTAGGAGTTCCTCTGTTTGGGCCTCTTTCAAGAGGTGATTGGTGGATTCCTTCAATATTTATTTTGCCCTCTGGTTATAGAACATCAGGGCAGTGCTCCTTGATAATTTCATGGAAGACAATGTCTAGGCTCTTTTTTTGATCATGGCTTTTAGGCAATCTTACAGTTTTCAGATTGTTTCTCCTGGATCTATTTTCCAGGTCAGTTGTTTTTCCAATGAGATGTTTCTTATTATCTTTTATATTTTTTCAAACTTTTGGTTTTGTTTGATTTATCTCATAATCATTCATTTCCCCGAACTCAATTCTCTCTTTCAACAAATTATTTTGTTCAGTGAGCTTTTGAACCTTCTCCTCCATTTGGCTAATTCTGCTTTTCTAAAGCCTTCTTCTCCTCATTGGCTTTTTGGACCTTTTTTTCCAATTGAGTTAGCCTCTTTTTTAAAGCTGTTATTTTCCTTAGTATTTTTTTGGTTCTCCTTTAGTAAGTTACTAACTGGTTTTTCAAGCTCTTCTATTGCCTGATCACAATTTAAGTTCCCTTTGGAGGCCCTGGAGGCAGGGGCCTTGACTTCCTCTGATAGCATACCCAGTTCTTCCTCCTGAAAGGATAGGGGGAGACTCCTGTTCCCCAAGAAAGTAACCTTCTATGGTCATATTTTTTCCCCTTCTTTTGGCCATTTTCCCAGCCAGTTAATTGACTTTTGAGTTTCCTCTCCATAACCACCTTGCCTCCAGTTCCACCAAGCCAGCACTGGGGGCTGATATTAAGATGAACTACTGCAATCCCTTAGGGGCTTAAGGCAGGGGCAGGGCCACTATTCAGTATGAGATTAAGATCAGTTCCTCAGGTGGAGGCAGAGCAGCAATACAGGGTTCAAATCCTTCAGGGGCTTTATGGTGAGACCTTCAAGAATGGATGCAGGCTACCACCTGCCTTGGGAGCCCCCAGTTCACTGCTGCCTCTATTGTTGCCACCTGAGGAGGCTTCAGTTAAGGGGACACCCTTCTCCTTTCTCAGCCAGCCAAAAAACTTTCTCACTGACCTTTAGCTCCTGGGGGCTGAGAGATCTGAGGTGCTGCTGGACATTTTGTCCCTGAAGCCCACCCCATTATGCTCCTCCTGGTGCTGTGTGGCCAAGTCTGGGCTGGGCTCTGCTCCAGTGCAACAGAACTTTCCTGTTGGTCTTTCAGGTCACTCTGGGATAAAAATCTCCTGTACTCTGTTGTTCTGTGGCTTATGCTGTTCTAGAATTTGTTGAGAGTTCTTCTTTACAGTTATTTTATGGGCTGTGGTGTAAGAGCTAGTGTACATGTGTCTTTCTATTCTGCCATCTTGGCTCTGCTACCAAGACTTTTCTTAATAACAAAACAAAACAAAACTCTTCCTAGTGCCCCTTAATGCTAATAACTTCCCTCTGAGATTGCCTCGAATTTACCCTGATAATATCTTGTTTATTTTTATTTGGCAAGGGCAGGAATGGGAACAAATTTGCACCTATCTATATGTGCATGAACAAAAGGACCGAGAAAAAAACTTCAGGATCATGTAACCTGCAAGATGAAAAAAACAATCAAATTCTGAAAATTTCTCCAAATCTAAAATCCTAAAAACTGAATAATTGAATTACTCAACATATAACAATGATTTTAAAAATGAATTCAATAACAAAAAAAATGACCAAATCCCTTTTCAAGGTAAATGTTTCATGATGTAACTCCAGAAAACTGTCACTTTGAGTTCCCATTCAATACCTCTACCTCAGAAATGACTGGTTACAAGTATATTAATAGGCTTGGGGAATTATGCTCTTCTTTTAGAGATTCCTTTGGGTTTTGATTTTTTTCAAACCTCTTCACGTGGTAGAGCATGATTTGCACAGTCACTGAAAAGACAGAAGGAAAAGAATAGATAACGAAGGAAGGAAGGGAGGAAAGATTCAGTTTGTTTTCTAGGCAATCATAGTGCTCAAAACCACTTGATAAGGAAAAATAGAGTCAGGTCTGAGGGAAAGGGGTACTGGTAGCCATTTGCGACTAATCATCCCTTCATTTGGAGGAATCTAAGTCTAAATAACCCTATTATCCTTCAGTATAAGGAGCCTGAGGCCACAAAACAGCTGAACTTTCACAAGTCTGTGCAGTAACTGAAAGGGAACAATATTTCTGAAAGATAAGCAACAAGGAACATAGGAAAAAAATTAAGACATCAAAACATAAATAAGTAAAAGTTTCATTCCCAGGTTAGTGAAGTACTGGAGGCAATACTATATGTAGAAACAAGAATGAATAAAACCTCAAAGAGAAAGTTCATTAATTAAAATCCAAATCATGAATCTTATCTACATTGAAATGAAGGTATGAAGAGGGCAGATAGCAGTTTGTCTAACGAACCAAAAAATGAAATTTTCCATTCTCCCTTAATTTACTTAAGACCGTACCCTTTAAGTCTAAATAATTTCCTTCACGATATTCTAATCAGTGCCGTTGATATTCTTGACACTTTGTTTTTCAAGATGAATTTTATTATTATTTTCTATATCTATAAAATAATTCTTTGGTCATTTGTTTGGAATGGGGCTGAAAAAGTAAATAAATTTAGGTAGAAGTATAATTTTGATTATATTGATTGGCTCAGGCAATCCATGAATAATTAATATTTCTCTAATAGTTTTGATTTTTCTTTGTGTGAAAAGTACTCTGTAATTTTGTTCACAGAACTCTTGGATATATCTTCAAATGTAGACTCTCAAATATTTTATAGTGATTGCAGTTTTTTGAATGGAAATTCTCTTTCTATTCCTTCCTACTGGGTTTGGTTGGCAAAATGTAGAAATGCTGATGATTTCCTCAGTTAATTTTATATCCTGAAACTTTGCCAAAGTTGTTAATTGTTTCAAATACTATTTTAGTTGACTCTCTAGTGTTCTTTAAGTATACCACCATATTGTTTGTGAAGAGGGATAATTTTGTGGTCTCTTTATCTTGTTTTTTTCTTCCTTTTCTTTTTCTTGAGATATTGATGTACTAACATTTTTAATACAACAGTAAATAATAGTGATGACAATCGACAGTTTTGTTTTGCTCCTGTTCTTATTGAGAAGGCTCCTAATTTATCTTCATGACTGATATTGCTTGCTCTTAGTTTTACATATATACTACTTAACATTTTAAGAAATACTCCCATGATTCCTATGCTTTCTAGTGTTTTTAATAGAAATTGTATTGTATTTTGTGCAAGGCATCTTCTGCACTGTTTATATCATGAAATTTTTGTTCTTTTTATTATTGATATGCTCATCAAACATATCAATGATATTTATAGTTTTCTAAATACATAGCCTGACCTACATTCCTGGCACAAATCTCAACTGTTCATGGTCTATGATCTTTGTGATACATTTCTTTAGTATCCTTGCTAGTCATTTATTTTGCATTTATTCTCATTAGGGAAATTGGTCTACAATGATTTTTATCTGACTTTGTTTCTCTTGGTTTAGGAACCAAACCACATTTATCTAATGAAAGGAATTTGGTAGAATTCCTTCTTTATTTAAAAATACTTTATGTAGTAATGCTATTAGTTATTCCTTAAATATTTGGTTGCATTCATTTGTAAATCTAATTGGATACTGGGATTTTTTTTTCTTTAGGGAGCTCATTAATGGTTTGTCCAAAATATTTTTTCTAAGATAAAGTTTTTTTAAGTATTCTGTTTCATTTTTTATTAATCTGGACATTTTAACTATCCATCCATTTCACATAGATTTCAGTTTCACAGCATACAGCTGGGCAAAACAATTGCTAATAATTGCTTTCATTTCATCTTCACTGGCTGTGCCTACATTATTTTCATTTTTGAAATTAGTAATTATGTTTTCTTTCTTTTAAAAGTCCAGTTACCCAAAAATCTGTCCATTTTGGTGTTCCCCCCAATAAACCATCTACTACTTTTATGATTGTTTCTGTTTACTTTCAATTTTATTAATATATCCTTTGATTTTTAGTTTTGCCATTTTGATATTAATTTAGGAATTTTAAATTTGTTCCTTTTTCTCTTTTTTTTAGTTACATGCCCAATTGATTGACTTGCTCTTTTTCTCTTTTATTGATGTGTAAATTTAGAGATATAAATTTTCCCCTAGGTGTGACGATTTTGAATGCATCACTGGTATTTTGGCATGTTGTCTCATTGTTGTTATTCTCTTTAAGGAAATTATTGATTGTTTCTATATTTTCTTCTTATACCACTCATTCTTTAAGATCAGATTATTTAGTTTGCAATTAATTTTAATATATTTTTTTACCAAATGCAGTTTTTATTACATTATGACTCTAATACATGGTCAATTTTTGTGAGGATGAGCTTTCTATTCTCAATCAAAGTTCAGAAGTTTATCATATTTAGTTTTTTAAAATTCTATTTATCTTCTTAACTTCTTTTTAATTTATTTTATGTTAGATTTATCTAGCTCACAGAGATGAAAATTGAGGTTCCCCCAGTAAAGTATACTTTACTGTAAATATCCTCCTGTAACTTGTTCAACTTTTCCTTTAAGCATTTGCATGTATACCACTTAATGCTCATACATTTCATAGTGATAATACTTGTAGAGTGCAGGATATGTTCAGGAAGGACCAGTACCTTTGGCATGATGGCTGCCAAGTCCTTTGCGGGGTCCTTTCCACTTTTGGTGTCCACCTGTTCCAACTAACTTTCACCTGATAGAGTCCAAGAAGTGCAGCATGTGCACTGGCCACCCTGGCAGACGGGTCAAACCAGGTGGAGGGTAACCAAGCATTTTCAAACCAATTGATGAGTTAGTGGGTTGTCTACCACAAGCATGTGAAGACTTCCTCTAGTGGAATAGATAGATGAGAACAATTTGTTCCAACAGTCATGAAGGTACATGAAGCAGGAGATGTGGAACACTTAGACCTTGGTTAGACACTGAAAACGCCAGTAACCCACTGCATCCTGAGCCATTGCCAGCTGTCTTGACCCTGTCCTGCTGTTGGAATATGATGACTCTGGAGAAGAGAGTGAGGCTGATGACTTTGTGCAGTCTGTCTCACTTACATCCAATTTAAGCACAAATCAAAAGACATCACCCATACCATTTAATTATTATGCCTCAAACTCCCGTGGTGGCAGGCAAGTGATGAAGCAGTAGGTGTAGATACACTGGGAGCTATAGTCACAGCCCTGCACACAGGCAGCCCAGGTCATGCGGTCATTTCTCACTGGAAGCAGCAGGGGAACTTGGCAGTCTTCTGGAGGTCTGAGCAGCCTTTTAAGGATTGCACTGCACTAAGCATTGTCTCCTTACACAACCCTGGCCTGATTACCATGGCAGGCAGGGAATCCCACCATGTGGTTGAAACACACACACACAAAAATGTACAAAATGTACGAAAACATCTGCAAAGATGATTTGATTCACTATCGGCACATGGAACGTGTGCATACCAATAGACTACATAAAATCCAGTAGATCTGAAAGAATTGCTGTTGTTGCAAGACAGCTCAACAAATATTGCATCCAAATAGCAGCCTGAGTGAAACAAGGTTGGTTAAAGAAGGTCAGTTTACTGAAGCTGGAGCTGGATATATCATTTTTAGGAGTGGGCACAGTGAAGGGGAGCACCGTGAAGCTGGCATGGGTTTTGCAATGGTAACTAATGTAATTAGCAAGCTGGCATGCCTGCCAAAAGGAAAGAATGACAGGCTTATGACAGTGTGATTGCTACTCACAGGAAAATGTCATGCCACCATCATTAGTGCCTATGCTCACAGCAAAGAATTTTATGAACACCTAGAGACCTTTTTGGTCAATTTGCCAAAAGAAGACAAGTTTATAATTCTGGGAGACTTTAATGCTAGAGTAGGCTCAGACGATCAGACTTGGCAGGGAATCCTATGGAGGAATGGAGTTGGAAACAGCAACAGCAGTGGCCATTTACTGCTGAAGACTTGTGCATTGCATGATCTTCTCCTCACCAACACTGTCTTCCATTTACCTATATGGAATAAAACTCCATGGTTGTACCCTCACAGCAAACACTAGTATCCAATAGACTATGTGATTGTAAGAAGAGACAGACAAGATGTGAGAGTGACAAAGGCAATGTGTGGTGCAGAATGCTGGACTGATCATAGATTGATACTTTCCAAGCTAAATATTTACATTCATTGAAAACTCCACCCCCAAAGCAAAATGACTGCCAGAAGAATTAATGTCAACAAATTAGAGTTCTTCTCTGAGCATGAGCAGTTTGTTGCTGGCTTGGAGCGAAAATTGAACCAACACACAGTTGGCAGCAGTAGAGCAGAAAAAGAGTGTGCAACTTTCAGAGATTTGATATACAGCACTGCATTTGCTTATTTGGATTGGAACACTCATAAACACCAAGACTGGTTTGATGAAAATGATGAGAAAATTCAGAAGCTGCTAAATGAAAAATGAGAACTCCATAGGATTTATCAGCAGGACAGTTCATCCCACTCTAAGAAGGCAACATTTAATTCCATCAAAAGAAAAGTACAAACAAAGCTTAGAAAGATGCAGGATTCCTCACTGAGTAAGAAGGCAGATGAAATTCAGTTTTGTGCTGATAGTAACAATCCAAAGCATTTTTATGATTTCCTGAAAGTTATTTATGAATCAAAAACCTATGGTGCATCACAGCTACTCAGTGCTGATGGAGTCACATTGATTAGTGATAAAGACATGATCCTAGGGAGATGGGTTGAACATTTCCATAGTCTTCTCAATAGACCATCATCAATCAGTATTGAGGCCATTGACCGTTTACATCAGGTTGAAATCAGTATCTCCTTAGTTGAACTTCCAACTGAAGAAGAGGCTTGGATGGTCATTAGGCTCCTTTCATGGGGCAAAACACCTTGGTGCTGATTCTATTCCAGCTGAGATTTATAAGGTAGGGGGACCATTGCTCATACAAAAGCTGACTGAAATTTTCCAGGTTATATTACAAGAAGAGGTTCAAGGATGCCTCCATTGTCCATCTCTATAAGGAAATAGATTATTCTGTGACAGTCACAGGGGGATCTCTCTCTTAGTCATTGCTGGCAAAGTTTTTCCTAGAGTCCTCCTTAATAGACTGACCCTTCACCTGGAAAATGGTCACATACCTGAGAGTCAGTGTGGCTTCAGAAATGGCTGAGAAACAATCGATATAGTGTTTGCTGCCTGACAACTCCAGGAGAAATGCCAGTAACAGAATAGAGGTCTGTACACAACATTTGTAGATATGACCAAAGCCTTTGACACTGTTAGTCATGAGGGCTTATGAAAAGTTATGTCTAAATTTGGTAGCAGGAGAAGTTCATCAATATTGTACATTAATTTCATGATGTCATGTTTGCTTGGTTTCTGGATAATGGATAATGCTCTTTTGCCTTTCCAGTCATAAATGGAGTGAAACAGGGCTGTGTGCTTGCATGATGTTTTCAGCCATGTTGATAAATGCTTTCAATAAAGATGGCAATAAACATGGCAAGTTCTTCAATCTGAAGAGGTTACAA
>JAQQSK010000072.1:0-21337 GCA_028658325.1 Potorous gilbertii
ATGTAGAAAGCTGTGTACTATTGAAAAGCATTAGAATCACCAAACATCCCATAACACATGAATACCTGAAGCTGCATCACACACATACATGCATTCATTTGGGCATTATACTCTTTTTATACAACTGAGAGATTAAAAATCATTGAACCTACAATTTGATTTATCATTAACATTGGAATTATTCAAAGACACATGAACTGATTTTTTCTAAAAGCCTAAATACTACAAATTCAATTTTATAGACCAGAGCAGATGGTGATTAAAAGTGAGGATAAGTTAAATTGCTATTAAAACAAAGTAGTTACTTTTGTAAGAGTATAGTGACAGATGTTAATGACAGATTAGAATTGTGTTTTTTTTCTCCCAATTTGTTCTGTACAACCTTTTAAATAATGTACATTTCAAGTTGAAATCAGCATACATACCCCAACCGTAACCCAGCTGAAGTCTGAAAATAAAATTAGAAACTTTTTTTTTCCATTTTCAGTCATTATTCCTCAATTTTCTTGATTAATCCTAATTGGTTATAAGGTAAATCAAATGGAATAACTATGTTAGGACAGTGGGGAGGGCATACACATATATGTGTATATATATATATATATATATATATATATATATATATATATATATGTATATAAAAGATCCATTGTTATTGCCCTTACTACTATCAACATTACCATGTATATGTGCCTGTGTATGTATATATGTATGCATTCATGTGTGTATATATGATCCAATATTATCATTAATATTATCAATATAGCTTGATCATGGTTTCTTATGCCAAGCAAGAATAAAGTATCACTTCGTCCAACTGAAAAAGGTTAATATATATCTAAAATACAGGTAACATTATGAGCATTTTGTTGCCTGTTTTTAAATCTAAAACTATATATGTGTGTATGCATGTGTATAAATATACGTATGTATATATGTATGTATGTATGTATGCATGTGTGTCTTAAGACATATAGTGTTTAGTTACCAAGAATTCAATGCTTTCATGGTCCACACGCCTATCTAAATGGAGATTCTTTTTACAAAAAATGTTTCTCCTCACTTTGGAGTTATAGTTACCAATGACCACCACCAGGTCAAGGGAAGTCTTTGTTTTCCCTCAGCTCCCTAGGTGAGTTTTCCAAACATGACTTCCCAAATGAGAAACAGGGTAAGGAGTGACAGGGATTTGGCACATGGCCTAAGTGGACTTACTACCTTGATGAAGAGTAAGTCAGGAATAGGTCTGCCTATTAGAATGATTAAGTAGGGAAGTGTTTTAAATAGGCATTGTACAGTTGGCATTTTAATGTGTGCCATTAACTGCTGCTCTCTAATGTCTTGCATTTTTGCTGATTTTTTTTCTTATTCCCTGAAGAGATTTCTTCATAAAGGGCACAATTTCAGTCGTTGAATAAAGAAATGGTTTCAAAGAATTCTTACACATGAACTCTTTATTAAGAAGCAAAACCCTAAGTTCTTACATTTGATTCCAGGGGAGAGGCCAGATCTGTGCCCACAGGAAATCGAGGGAGAATGCCTTCTCTAGATCTAAGATGTAGGAGCCCCTCTATACATCTCTGTTGTGAGTTGAGAGCAGGACTAAACTACAAGAGTACTATTAAACAACTGTAGCTCCTCTTTACTCTAACTTCACTTATATTCCAATGGTGACAACTACCATCCTCACATGCATCACCATTTAAAACTTTGCAAAATGGTCTTCTCAAAATACTGTGTCCTTCTTAAGGTCATGTTCCCTTTTACTAGTGTAAGTCCCCACTTTCTACCACTGCTCTGAATAAAGAGGTTGAATGAGAAAAAGTGTGGTTCAGGAGACAGAACACTGGTGGAAATAGAGGGGTCTGCATTCAAATATCATGTCTGTCACTTGTTATCTTTTTGACCTTGGAAAGATACCTAAACATTCTAGGTCTAAGTTTCTTCAATATAAAATGAATAAGAGTTCTAGCTCAAGGTCTCATGGTATTGACCCCTTTTTCTAAGGGAACAATAGTAAATGTTTATAATAGGGGATAAGTTGGAGGAGGAGAAGGAATTTTAACTCCAAAAATAGCAATTAAAAAAACAAACATCTCAGGGTTGTTGTGAGGATAAAATGAGATAATATTTATAAATCACTTTATAAACCTTAAAACAGTAGAAATGCTACATTTTAATAGATTTATTTTAAGAGGGATTAAATCTAAAGCAGAGTTGTTGTTGGTCCTTTTCTTGATGTGCATTTGCAGAATGTGAAGTCATGAAGGTGATATGATAAAAAGTAAACCAGAGTCAACTTAGAAAGGTAGGAACAGATGGTGAGGGTTGTACGTTACAAGAGGATAGAGATCTAAAAATATGTTGTCAAAGGGGAGAGGAAAAGAAAAGAAAGGAGAAGAGAGAAGGCTGGTGAATCCAAGACACCATGGTGCAAAGGCTAGGAACAGCAGAGCTTGGGCTCCAGGCCAGTCACAGATTAGAAGGGAAAGAGAGGATTTTCCTAGCCCCAGAGCCAGGTTCACCAAGCAAGCATGAGAGGTAGCCATGAATATACATGCATTTGACCAGAAGCCAGAGGATGGACTTGAGGTCCAGATAGGAGTGGATGTTCAGGAGTAATTGGAAGCAATGAGAAATTATGCCTAGAAGGGACTCTGATATTTTTAAACCTCAGATGCCTATAAGGTCAACCATGAATGTTTTTAAGTAGATAAAACAACATGAAGCTGTAACATGAGATACTTCAATTGTACCTGCATCCCTAAGCTCCTTCACAGTATGGTACATTTTAGTTTTGCACCAAACTGTTTATGCATGCTATATTTCAATGGATAATTAGGGAGGGATAAGGTAATTACAGTTGACATATTGTGTTTCAAGTTTTGCAAAGGACTTCTGTTGCACACATTATCTTATTTATACCTAACAAATGATCTTAGGAGATTATAGAGGCATTTAAAGTCTCATTTTACAGAGGAGAAAACTGATGCTCAGAGAAGTTAATTGCCTTGTGCATTGTCACAGGAAATTTGGGAGGTAAGCTTTGAAACCACCAAATAAAAAAAAACGAATATGACTATGAAAATTACTACCCTGGATGTGAAATTTCATCAAAGAAATGCTCCATCCATTTTATTTAACCTCTGAGAAATAGCAATTGCAATGCTGTTTAGTTGGTTCAAGATGTACGAGAGATACACGTAGTTCTATTTTTAATACGTTGCAAGGGTCAGGGCAAGGAAGGGTTAACTCGTGCCTTTCTTGTTTATCCCTATTTTGCCCCGCTTTATACTTCTCACCTGGATGAAGCTAGGAATACAGGACAGTATAACCAGAGTACGATGCTGGTTCTCTCCTCGAGAAGGCAATAACCGCTATGGCCCTGCAGTAGTAGAGGACAGGAAAACACAGCCAGTATAGTAGGCACGATTTTCACCAGGGAAGATTCCCCCTGAGTGATGTTAGTAAAAATTAACTCTAGGAAGCTACTGGGAGAAAATGGGTTCCCTTTGATTGAAGAATGACTAAAGAAATATGATAAATTCAGAGAAATGTTGGAAGATTTAGGAATTGATGCACCATGAAGTAAAGTGAACCATGATAATTAAATATACAACAACTTCAGGAAAGGAAACTAAAGGAAAAGCAAAGTAAAATAAATCAGGAAGACCAGTCTTGATCTCATAGGCCAGATCTTTTTCCTTTTGTTGGAGAGGAGAAGGAGTATGAGTGAAAAACTGCATACAGTCAATTACTACTTCTGTGCTGGTTGAATATTGTTAATTTTTCTTCATTCCTGGAAGGCTCAAGGAAGGGATACACATGTCTGAATATAGCTTTGATAAATAAAAAAACAAAAATTTTATAAAAAGTAAATAAATAAAATATAAAGCCACTTCAAATCATTTAACAAATAAGAGAGATTAGAAATCCTTGGATTGAGGTACGCTAACCTCATTTATCACTTCTCCTTATTCCTACTCTATATGACTTTAAATTTAGACCCCAGGTAAATAGGAGAAAAAATAATACATATTCATGGAGATCTTATTGGTGAATCAAAAATCCAAAGACTGGCAGAGAGGCCCTGCTGACACAATGTAGCAAGTGCTTTGCGTCACGTTGTATTAAAGACTAGATTTGTTTCTTGGCCAACATCGTGTCATGGAGAGTTATGCAAATTCCATCACGTAAGTATAAACACAATGCAGCAGGAGCATTCTCTGGCATGGATGTCTTGCCTGGTTTTCCTCTGAAACAAATCTGATGTCTTGCTACAGATTGCTTTCCCTGGAGGCTTAGATCTAAAGGTAGTTGAATTGATAATTATTTTTTAAAAATATAATTTAGCACCTTCCTTTTTTAAATACTGAGAATAATTTCTAAATAGAGATAGAAAATTTTTAAAAATTCTCATTGAATACAAAGGAACTTCAAAAAATAGATTGAATTCATTAAAGTATTTAGTTCATGGGAAAAAATTAAGAATATTGATGACACTGATAAGTAAAAAGGCTCTACCACTCTCTGAACATCCAGATTATTTTGAAGGTCTATTAATGAATCCAATGTCCTTATGGATTAATGGAGACAAAAATTAGATAGGTCAATGGGAGGAGTGAGAAGAATTTTGTTTTCCCTTCTTTCTCCTTCTGAGAAGGTGCACCACAGCAGAATGCTTTTTATCTTACATGTACTGATTCATATATGAAATAATATTGTATATAAGAGAAAATATTGTCTCTCTCATTAGAATCTAAGTTCTTTGATGGAATGAATTTTTTTTTTACTTTATGTCTCCAATACCTAGTAGCATGCTCGTCACATAGTAAGCATGTAATAAATGTTTATTGATTGATTATCAAGTTGAATTTTGATGGCATATAAATATTAACTTAATAAAAATTACTCTTAAAGTGAAATGCTTGGAATTCAAATTGCACTGAGTGAGGTTCATTTTGCATTTTTCTTTTGTTTCATGAGTTGCCATGGCCAAAGAATTTATCACCACTTGGCCAGCCAGTAATGGTGAGGAGTTAATCCATATATAGCTGGCCCTCATTTCTGGAACTCAGAAAGCAGGCACGAGCCGTTAGCAGGATTACATTCACAGCTTTCCCAGCATGACAGAACCTGTAAGAAATCTCCAGTACTCTACTGGCATAGCCTTAGAGAACCTAAAATCACCTCCTTGCCACAGTAAGTTTTGGAGTAGATTTTGTGGAGGGCTCTTTAATGTGCCTCAAGTCTATTGGTAAAGCCTTGATCATAACATGAATATTTAACTTTGGTCTTAACGAGTAGCAATCAGCATAGCTGAAATGCTGATGTATTAATTTACACGAATCTAGTGTGAATCTAGCGGAATTTAAGGAATCTAGCTGAAATTAAGAAATCTGGTATATCCTTTTAAGTATATAAATCAGGCACTGACAATCCACTTCTTTACCAAAGGCAGCATGAGCACTTTGTCTAGGTCAAATAGAGCCTATGCAGCCTCAGGGGCATAGAACCTGAATGAGCTTAGACTGAAATCAAAATTATTATTTTTTTTAATGTCTTCTTAAATAGATCAACTAAAACCATTTTCTTATTTGTTTTGACTGCCCACAGACACACAGACAGATCAGTGGAGTGTTCCACTCAGGTTATCCATGCTACTAGAAACACATGAGCAGGACACACCTTTTTATTTTCCCAAACTGCTCTAGATCCTAGAGAGGAATCACAAATTCATACAGGGTAATAACACCTGGACAATCTGAGAACAGTCTTCCGTGGACTATGTGTTGACTCAACTTATCCAGAACACCAAATCAGAGATCAGATCAAAATTATGTCATTAGTGCTACTGCATTCTTGTAGCCTATTTTCGCTGTCAAAAGGAGATCTTGGTGAGCAGTAGCATTAGCTGATGAAAACATATCTGACCTCTATAGGCACAATTAACATCTGACCTCCACAGGCATGATGGCAATACCTCAGCTATGAAATTGAATGTTCCTGCTCCCTTATTTCCAATGTCACATAGCAGCTCCAATTTTACTTGATTTTGCTGAATGATGTTCATTCTGTTCGTGTTTACAATTCTGTTCTCAAACCTCTTTCCATTGATTCATACACTCAGCTTTCTGTATTACATTGGAAGAAATTTCCTTTAGCGTTGATCTCAGATAGTCCTTGTGGTACAAAGACAAGAATATGGTCTCTGTAATGAAAAAAATCTTAGGTTTGATCTTTACCTCAGATTTTTACAAGTTTTCTGAATTTGTGAAAGTCATTTGATAACTCAGTCTCTGTTTCTTCATCTATAAAATGAGGAAGATAGGCACTGAGGTCCCTTCTAGCTCCAGTTCCATGACCCTAAGACAATATTCAATTTCCTAAATAGCTATCAACGTTCTAAAGAAAAATGCAAAATAGGTGACATTTGTCTTTGACATGGAACTGTTTAACTTTATGCAACCCTCCTCCACCCCCTAAACAGAAGTGCTAAATTATCTTGTGCTACCCAAAGTCACCAAATTATTTCCTCTTCTCAGCCTCCCAACTTCCCACCCTCTCTACTTCCTATCCCCATATAAAGCTCCCATTCATTTCTTCCAGTGAGTTGATCTTAGCTAGAAGGAAAGCAATTGGATGCTATTAAACTATTGCATACATACGTATCAATATCTGATAGGCATTACTGCACTAGAGGTGCTGCCATTTTTAACCTGAATCAATCTGTCATTGGCTCAAATGAGTTTTGGTGACTTTTTTTGAATAGGATTATTACCAAAACTAGCCAGTCAGAAAAAAAACAGATCAGCACCTTGGACACCCAGGGCTGAAAGTGTGCCAACTCCTGCTACTGATATTGCCACAGTCTCAAACTTGTTCTTTGAATTATATCTTTTGGGGTGCAATATTCTTAAAAGCTCTTTATCTATGCCTGGCAATATTCTCAAGAAGATTTGCTGTAATGATAACACATCAACATTATAGTGCAATCTCCTCCAAGTACAGGTGGTGAAGTTTATGGCTGGGCTCATCATCTCAATTATGATTAAATAGGTAATCACCATAGAAATGCAAGCCTGGCTATACCTTCCATTTCCCTGTGAGATACAACTGCTATCTCTTTACTCATTTATCTCTCTTATTTAGCAGTATTGAGCTGCTCCAGGACATTTTTATGTCTCCTCAATGCATTTCTGCCAATTGAAAAACAAAGCTTCCAGGGGAAAAAAAAAGAATACTTGTCTTTTCAATAAACATTTTGTGGGCAATTTCTGCATAAAGGTAATTTCAATTAAATTACAACTTAAATTCACTGACTAGTCAGGTTATTCAGAAAATATTGTTTGCTCATAGATTGAGAAGTATCCAAGTGGTGGTCAAGAATATAGAGATGGACCTATAGTCAGGAATACTGAGATCAAATCTGGCCTCCGACTAGTTGTGTGACCCTGGGCAAGACACTTGACATCTATCTGACTCAGTTTCCTCATCTGTAAAATAGGGATGAGAATAGCACTTGCTTGTCAAACTTCTTATACTGTAAGGAAAAAATGAGATACATGAGATAAAATATGTAAATAACTTTGAAAACATTAAAGTGCTATATACATCCTAGCTACCTACCTACCTATCTACCAAGTAGTAGTGGTGATAGTAGTAGTAGAAGAAATAGTACTACTAATATATCATATAACTGAAAATAAACAAATTCTATAATGTCATCCCCTGCCTCCCTTTGTTACATGGATTGTTTGGTACCATGGTTGAGACATTTTAAGATGGCTGTAAAATAATATCTTAAGTGTGGGTGTAAAACCAAAGATTTACAATGCAAACTAATGTCAAGTGAAGTTAAGTGGAGAAGTAGGTTAAAGCTCTCTCTTTCCCCTTCTGAAATCATTGGCTCAGATCCACAGTGAAATCGTTTAGTTTGCCATTTCCCCATGTGAATAATAGTTCAAATTTGGCCCATTTAATTTTATAAAAATCCCATGCAACATTTGAGCTTCAATGAAACCTCCTTTTAAAATACATACCCTCATTACTATACATTTAAACATTCTAAAGGTAGTACTCAAATATATCGGCTAAATTGAAAGGCTTAGGAAAAAAACATGGAGTGATTGTTTTAATAAGATCATTGACTTGTATCAAAAAAAAAGGAAGTGGAAACAGCACTAAATAATCATACCCAAATCCCATTTTTTTCTTTTAGGTAATTTTTTTCATCAATATTTTAAATCATAAATATACTTTACATTTTAAATTTTAATATGCAATTTTTTTAATGTGATGTATTTAGGACCCAAGAAGCACAATTTTTCTTTAGATACAAAAAAGAGCTTACTCAATTTTGTATATTAATAAGATTTCTAAAATAGAAAAAAATTGGTTCTTATATCACATATCAAATCATATTTGTCTATCAAATAGGAAAAATAGTTACACTGGGTACCCTCATCCCTTGAAAACCCCTAAGAAAATCAAATCACCCCCAAGCTATTGATGATCCAGATCCACATCTTGTTCTCTAATTGTTTTATCTCCCTGGTTGCCAGATTCTCTCCCGTTTCCATTCACACATCTGTTGCTCTGTCTCATACACTGTTCTGATAGTTCAGATTATATCTCTGCCTTATGGAAAAATCTTTGCAATAACTCATTAGATATTACTGATTAACCAGTGAGATGCTCAGTCTGACATTATAAGACAGACTAGTGGTTGAAAAGTTATTTGCACTTTTTAAAAACAAAATTCTTTGAAATCTTAGCTTCTCAGTTGGCACATCTTATCTCAAGTCTTGTGACTGACTGTAACCTATTAAAATGTCATCAAGATATTGAGAATCTCTGACATTGAGCCAGGTACAAACTAGTGGGTAAGATGTTTACCTAAGTTTATGCCTGTCGTGTCCATGCCCTCTCACATGACATCTTTAGACATTTCAGTTGTTGTCCCAAGCAGTATATATGGAAAATTCCCCCTGTTAACTATCCTACCAACTTTGGGCAAACAGAAAATAAGGTGTAGTGAAAAGAAAAACTGGATCTGAAGTCAAAAACAGTTGAGTTCAAGTTCTACATCAAACACTTTTTTGATAGGTTTCTTAGAGTCCCTTAACTCTCCAAGCCTCAGGTGATACCCTAAGATGTACCTTCTTAATTATAAATATTATGAACTGTGTCAGTGGATGTACCTAAATTGAGAAGATTCTTGCATCAACAAAATCACAAATCCATAAAAAAGACTTATTGACTAAATAATGTCTATATCCATATAATAACTTGTAGTGGTTATATTGATAGGAATATTTATAGAGGTATGTATAGAATTATAGTGCTATCACTCCATATATCAACTCAATCTTTCTCCTCTCCTCTTTCTCTCTTTGTATCTGTCTCTTTCTCTGTCTGGTATAGGTGATGGTGCTTGAATTGAATCCTGAAGAAAACTAAGGATTCTGAAAGACAGATGAATAGGAAATGTTTTCAGAAATGGGAAACAGTCAGTGAAAAGACATGGAAGTGGGAGAGGGATTGCGTTGTATGAGAAATAGTAAAAAGGACAATTTGACCCTGACCACAGTTTATATGGAGGAGAGGGATATGCAATACAACTAGTAAGGTAGGTTGGGGCCATATTGTGAAGAACTAGAAACAAAATGTGGAGATTACATCTGATCTTGGAGGTAATAGGGCATCAATAGGGGAGGTTTGCACTTTAGGAAATCAGCTTGGTAGTTGAGCGAAGGGTACATTATATTGAGGAGAGACTCAAGGCAGAGAGATCAATTAACCAGTTATTGCAATTGTTGAGAGAAGATGTGATGACGTTCTGGACCAGGAGATGGCTATGTAAATGGAGAGAAGAGAATGTATATAGAAAAAAAAGATTGTCAAAGTATAAATGACAAAATTTGGCAACTGAGTACCTGTGGAGGAAGGTAGTATCTTTAGAAAACATCTGCTACCATATTCTGGATCATCATCTTTTCCTCTGATCATTAAACTTACATACATAAGAAAGATAGAATGGCTCAGATGACAAAATATTTACTTTCCCATGATAACCACGACAGCTGTACTCAGGCAATTATATTTAGCTTAAGTAATTGTAAAAGATCCCTTTCAGAAAGTCTCTATGTCTTAAGAATTAAAATGACACCTCCTTGTCCAAGCTGATGTTTCAGGGCTCTCATCACATGTATCTTTGTGTAAGTAAGGGAGAACCCAGCAGGTACATTGGAGCCAGCTGCTTGGTTGCAACCATACCCTTGTTTTAGTTCCATATACTTATTCAAATAATCCTTAGTAATAGCAAGTGGAAGTCCTATCTGCTACATTATTTCACAGAGGTTGCTGTTTGTCCTTCACTCTCAAAAAGGACCATGACATTAGGGAGGTGATGCTATGCCATGCAAGTGAATTGGATTTAAGTGAGGGTGGACTGCACAAACTCACCACCCTCACTCTCTCCTTCCAAGCCATCTGGATCCAGTGGTCAGATATAGATGAGAGAAACTGGAGATGACCCAGGATGCAGTGGGGAACCTTGGCCTTTACAAGCTAAAGTCTTTCACAGGTCTCACTTTGACAGAGGCAGCATCCATTCAGTGACTATGGCTTAATAAAAAATGAGACAAAGAATTGCCAGTATTCTAAAAAGGAGCCACATCCCACACCAAAAATTAAATTTCTAAAAGATAATATGACCTTGGACAGGAGAGTGTCAAGACAGAAAAGAGCCAGGAAATACATTAATATGAACTTCCTTCACTCTAGTTCTCCCATTTGCTTATATTATGTCTTTTGGTTATATTTCTAAGTGCAGATACTCTGTAAAAGAATTATTTTTGTCCCTGTGCCCAAATCTGACACAGCAACTGGCTCAGTCTCCTAGCTGTTTACATACTGGAGTGCAATAATTGTTGAGATGCCATTTTTAAATCTGTTCATTTCTTTGAGATAGTAAAATAGCTAAAGGAAATCCTACATTACATTGGTTTCTGAAGGACTTTTGCAAAGACATGATGTACACAGAGTTTTCAAAAGAAGAGTGAAAAGCCCTCAATAATTATATAACAAAATTCTACTTAAAACCACGAATAATAAGAGAAATTAAAACTAAAATACCTGAGATTTCACATTCTGTTACTTAAATTGAAAAAAAGATAATAAAGAAATAGTAAAATTTGGAAGTATTAAAATATAAACACAGTTGATGGAACTGTGCATTAGTACAGCATTTTTTGGGGAAAATTATGAAGAAATATTTCTAAACTGCATCCTTTTTGACATGGTAATAGCATTAATGGAAATACACATAGAAAACTCCCATTTATAGTGAGCTATTTATAGAATTTCTTAGTGTGGTAACTAAAAAAAAACCAATAACCAAATTGAGATGGATATTTGTTGGAAGTGATTTTAATGACAGAATTTTCTATGTTTGGGTTCAGTTGGGAAAATAATTATGCTCTTGAGAGTCATTGGGTAGATAACAAAAGGTTATACTTGATCTCTTTCAACTCCTGAAATGAGTCTGGTTCTCAACACAGTATTAGGAGAATGACATAGTAACTTATGTGGTCTTTAGAAATCTACCAAATGTGAAGAGCTGGCACAGTCTATGTCCTTAGATGATCAGGAAACCACATCAGTGACCCTGGAGAAGCCATTCTTGTTTTAAGCAAAATCCTAGGTCCTTGTTTTAAGTAAAACCTCCCCATCTTGTGGAAAAAAAGCTGGTCCTTTCACAATATTCCCTTTAAAGATACAAATGATGATTCATAAGTTCTGTCTATCTTATCCTACTTTTGATCATACCTTCCCATAAAATTGCTGCAGGGGACTGCCGAAAGACTATAGGACTTTTTTATATTCTCCCAACATTGTTCAGCTGCCAAAGGAACTAATAGCCTCTGTATCTGTCAACTGTTTCCAGTAGTTTTTTTTGTCATATATGTATTTATTTGTATTATTTATACTTCATTACCACATGATTTACTTCAAACAGATCATCAAAAATTAAATGCCTAATATTTGTACAATGTCACTTTGAAACTGAGGGTATGAAGAAAAAAATGGCCTCATAAATTTATATTCTGTTGGAGGAAAATAATATGTGCCCAGATAAGTAAATTGAACATATTGAAAACATATGCAAAATACATAGAATTTGTGTATATTTGTGTATATGTACGTATATGTGTGGGGGCACTGACAATTAGGGGAAACAGTAAGGTCTTCTTAGGAGATATTAGATGAGCCTAATTATGAAGGAAGTTAAGGATTCTACAAGGTGGAGTTGAGGAGGGACTTTATTCTAAGGCATGGAGGTCAGTCATTGCAAAAGAATGAGTTGAAAAGATGAATATTGATTGAAATCTCTTTCTCTCTTTCATTTACTACATATTTTAAAATTCATATATATATATATGTATATATGTACACATAAGTGCCTATGATTAGCTTCTTCATGGAACTTTTATGCTTAATTCCTATTTTTTCTCCATTCATTTACCATTTGAAAAATCAATATCCCATTTAAATAAGATAGATGCATGAATAAAGGGGGGAAAAGCAATGAAACCTTTATTACATAGTTACTATATTCTAAACACTATGCTAAATGCCAGAGATACATATGAAAAAATCTGAACTGTTTCTACTCTCAAGGAACTCATGTTCTGATTAGGACAGGCAATATGTGTATCTTTCTCATTTGCTCTAAAAGTCTCTGGTCTGACAGGACACAGAAAACTCACTCAAGAACTCCTACATCATTAATGAGATATTGTGTATCTGTTAAAATGTAGTCAATTCCTTTTTTGGTTAGTTACTTTTTAGTATTTTTTTAATTTAATATTTTTAAATTTCAAACATAAGAAATAAAATGTGTTTCCATAAGAAAGTAGTAGACAAAAAGAGAATTGCACATGAAACTGCAAATCTTACTATGTATAAGTTGCTTTTCCTTTTAATGTCTAAAAAAGTTATCATGTAACTTTCTTTTTTCCCCTTCTTACCACCCACTCTAGCAATGGCTACCATCACGCACATATACACACATACAAAAAAAAGAAAACACACAGCTAGATTTTTTAGGTTCTTTCTCAAAGAAAATACTTCTGGTGTTTAGCTGTGATTCTTTTGTGCAGTCTACAAATGTTTGATCTCTCTCATCCTTTATATCTGAACCATAGTTTCCAAATCTCTTTTTTTCTCTCTTTAACTATAGCCACATTTACACTGAAGTCATCAAAACATGTGTTGACTTAATTTAAAGAGTCAATAATTCTTTGTAGAATTTCTCTCTCTCTCTCTCTTGCTTCATCCTTTGCAAAAGACGCTGGTATTTTTATTCAGTTTTGATCCAGTTTAGGGGTTTTGTTGGCAAACATACTAGAGTGGTTTGCCACTTCCTTCTCCAATTTATTTAACAGATGAGGAAACTGAGGCAGACAGTGTTAAAAGCGCTTGCCCAGGGTCACGCAGGTAGTGTCTGAGGCAGAGTTTGAACTCATGAACATGAACCTTCTTGATTCTAGGTGTAGCACTCTATCCACTGAGACACCGAGCTGGTCTTTAGAGGCTGGTATAAGATCTACAATATGTTCTTTTACAGTTACTTATCATTAATGTTCCAATATGAGATGACCAAATACATAAATGGAACTCCAGATCCAGAGCTAGTGTTCCACTAGTCAATTTCTTTTAATTCTTGTTACTTACTTTCCTTCAAGATTAATTGATGTTCTAGTTGAGATTCATAGGTATCCTTTTCTCCCTTTTGCTGTGTTTATGGAGAAGTTATTTTAAACTTTGATGAGTCTAGCACACAGATATCATTTGATTACCTAAGGGTACACTTGTTTGGTTTTATTTATAATTACTATATCCCAACAGTGATTGCAAAGATAATTCCTAAAAAGCCATTATCCTGAAAATGATATAGCCAATTTACCTGATGAACAAAATACAATTTACTCTCAAATTGAAACTTTAAATGGATTGTAGTCGTGTTCCTATTTACAGTAGATTAGGTAAAATCATAGCATCGGATGATTGAGGACTGGAAGGGGCGTCAGAGATCATCTTCTTCAGCCCTCTCATTTCACTGGTGACACGTCTATCCTTATTCTTTGTTAAATAAGCAGGTAGACATTATAAAATATATTCATGTTTAGAGTACATGAATAAGCTAGATTATGGTAGAGAGCCATATGAATGAATATCAATTTACTTGGTCGTTTATAGGAATGTTATATTATTTAAGCTGTTTCTCTAGCAACATTTAAATGAAGGAGAAGACAGTAAGGGAATAGTTAGTTAAGAAGGACATATAGAAAGCAGAGAGCAATAAAAAGTTCACAAATTGTTCTCATAATGAAAAGACTTTATTTTTACTGAAAGACCCAAACAGTTGCAGCCCGAGTGGAAAGAAAGTATAAAGCCAGGCATACAGATGTGCTCAATCTTTATCATGAAATATTGCTGTTCTGCCTATATCACCAAAATGCTCATTTTATCTGAAACAATGTATCATATTCAGACAGTTGGGGAGGAAAAAAATGAGCTTTTCCTTAAATATTTGTTATTAACTAAGAACTTATTACCTTATCTTGAGTACTTCTGATATATATTCAAGATTACCATATGGTTAAGGACTCCATACAGATGTGCTCCAGTGGGAGATGTATATTTTATGCTAAAGTATCACCTCCACTGTACAATGTATCAGACTGCTTTCATGGTCTTCAGCCATCTGTGCAAATCTCTCTCACTGTGACTTATACCAAATACTGACAGTGCCACTGAGATGATGGAGAATCTGATCAAGAGACAGATATTCTGTAGCACAATAATGCTTTATGGGTCATTTTTTCAATTTAATTTAACAGCAACAACAAAAATAGTGAGTATCCAGTATATGCTAGACCCTACACACAAGAATAATCTGATTTTTCTTGAACCTATAACACCCATAAATAGTAACAGAAATGAATGTATTGAGAAATTTCAGTTCTAATTTTAAAATATGCTGAAATGAGCTTTTCTATTATGGTTGTGGACTTAATATTCCTTTTATATCCTTTCCATTTTTGACCAACTGACTTGATAGTGCTTTGGTATTTAGGAAGTTTGTCTTCCTTCTACAACTTTGCATAACCAGTCACATGTAGATAGCGTAATGGAGTGTTGGTAAATGACAATTGGTACTGAAGGCAATGCACTGGAATGGGGTTTTAAGCTGGTAACCTAAGAAGAAAATCAAACCCCCTATGGGATACCTTAGCACCCTGAAGGGAAATGGGTCAATAAATTGCCTGTGGGGGACTTGACTTTCAAGTGAAGCTGCAATTTGGAAAGAGATCCTAGCAACCATATATGGACCACTACTTCTTCACACCCACCTTTCGGATTTCCTTGCTGAAGTAAGTGCAGATTTCATTGTCTAAACTAAAATTTTCCTGATTATTCAAGTTATGAATTCTTTCTCTTTCTTGAAATTGCTTTGCCAGTATTGGAGTGTTCTGTATAGAATTAATGTTTATTTATTTTTGTTCTTTCCATATTATTATTGTGCCTATCAACACTCAACCTTCCCCATCTTCCCTTCCACTAGAATTTAGACTTCGTCAGGGCAGGGACTCTTTTTTCAAGTTTTTTTTGTTTGTTTTTGCATTCTAGTGTCTGACACATAGCAAATGCTTAGGAAGTGTTTTTGAAATTATATATTTATGGAGGAAATGTTTTGTATCTGAGGTGGGATTAAGTCTTTGTTCCAAGTCAAGGACTCTATCCACTACATCGTACATCTGACTCAGATGCTACACAAACATGTTGAAGTGGCCCCACTTTTCATTCCTTAACTTCTATTTCCACACACTCAGTGATCTACTCATTAAATACCCTTCCAAATGTGGCTCCTTACTGCCTATTCCAACCTTATATCTAAATATTTTCCTATCTCAACTCTCTTCCCTAGGCAAATTGGTATATTCCCCGTCTCTAAAGTGCCTTTACTTTCCTCCTTCTGTTCCCTTTCTTTGCTAGTCCCTTTATCTATATAACCCTCTCTCTTACTTTCTGTACAATCTGAACTATCAAATGCTTACACATCCTTAAAAACCCAGCTCAAATGCTACATCCTGTATGATGATCGTTTATAAATTCTTGTTGACTTGACTCAGCATATAGTAAGTGCTTGTTGATTGAATGAATAGTTAACCACAACTATATATAAGAAAAAAAGGAGAAATTAAGCATAATATTGCTTCAAGGTTGGTATCACAAAGAGTTGGATACAACTTCAACAATAACAATTTAATTGTTGTCAGAATGCCCTCCATGCAAGCAAATTTCAAGCATCTCTCATAGTTATAGGGAAATCTTTGGAAATTTCTGAGATTAAAAGACATTATCATACTGAAGTTTACCTAGCAGCAAGATTCTCCAAACTTAGCAAGGATGCTCTTCAAAGGACAGGCACCCAGTATACTATTAAGCCCACAGTGAGAGATATTTGAGCTTGGTAGCTATTGCCACACCATGTGAGGCACTGAAAATGCCTTACTAGGGGCAATCTTTACTTCATAATAAGTTTTGTAATGGATTTGGCTTTCATTTTAAAAGTTTTGGTGAACTATAATATTATAGATAGCTGAGTTCATCAAGTTTGAAAATCTAAGTAAAATGAAATCACATTCATTTTTGTTCATTTTCATATATAAAATTGATTACACACAAACATGCACACACATACACACATATACCTATACATGTCTATGTACATATATATGTACATGTACACAGCATGAAGTAAGGGTCTCTTTAAAACTGGGAATATGTTAAATATGAATACATCGAGGAGGTAGCTTTAAAGGCAGTCATCTGCATCCTGCAAAGACATACTGGTGAGTATGTTATTTAAATATTTGCTTGCACTTTTGATTAAGATCTATTAAGATAAATTAAAGCCACCTGGAAAAGTCATCTACCTTTTCAGTTGTCATCACTTACAGTTTCAAAGGACATTTAAATATGTATTTCTTTTTTTTTCTCCTGTGTCATTCCAAGTATTTCCTATGTAGATTTAGTAATTGTTTTCCTATCATTTTAGGGAATTGTGTTTGTGTGTGGGGTTTATTTTGGGGGGGGAGTGTTAGGGGGAGGCTAATGTTATGTATAGTGCTCATCATTCTATTTTAGTATTGAAATATCAGAAGAGGGAAAGAAGTCTAGAAATTTGTTTAATTTTGTAATTTTCTAACACTACAATTAATTGAAGTTATTAATTCCAGGAATGCACATTATGATGTTTAAAAAAAATCTGGGAGATCCATACGTTAATTTATGGAGATAATTTGCAAAATCGAAGCTCCCTCCACCGAGATAGATTGCAGGAAGCTAGGTGGTACAGTGGAGAGAATTCTGGACCTGAAGTCAAGAAGACTCATAGTCCTAAGTTAAAATCCAGCTGCAGACACTTATTAGTGAACCTGAGCAAGTCTCTTAACCCTGTTTGCCATACTCATGATAGACAAGATATAAGATAGATTTCAAAGACGAGAATCTGTAAAATGCCCTGGAAAAGGAAATGGCAAACCATTCCAGTATCTTCCTAAGAAAACTCCAAATGGTGTCACAAGTTGTCAAACAGAATTGAAGAAGACAGAACAAAAAAAGGCTCTCACCTCATCTGAAATTTACAATCCTAGAAAGTTTCTTGGGGCCACTGAGATGTTATTGATAGCTTTCAATGACACTAGGAAACCTACGGACATCTTCAGGTTCTCAAGGAGTTATGTCCTTGTTTAGCTATATTTTTTCAACGCTTTACCACAACGAAGTATATACTTAGGAATTCTCTAAACTTTTTCACAAAAATATCCATTGCCTTCCTCCCTTGCTCACCTAAAAAAAGTTCATATAATCCTTTTTGAAGTTGGATTTTTCTTGTACCAAGGACACTCAGCTAGGTTATGTCAAGAGATAGGAAACATCTTTTGGCCTCCAAGACTAACTATTCATCTACTATGAACACTGCCTAAAAAGTAGACAAAACCAAACCAGAAAGTACAAAGAATTAAGTATAAAGTTTATCAGTAGTTTTAAAAAAAATAGTTAATCATTGCAGGTAAAAATGAATATATTTATCTAGTGAAAATAGCTCCACTAAAAAAAATGTTTTAATTACTTTTTGGAAGGGAGTAGGGTGAGGGTAAATAAATATTCTGCTTAAAAGAGGAGTTACGTTTCTCAACTTTTCTGCTACCAAGAGAACCAAGATAAATATAATTTAATAAATTTGCAATTCTGATTTTTCCTGGATATCTCCAGTACAAATTGTTGTCAATTGAACAGGGCTCCCTTCACCAAAGACTTCATATCTCACACTCAAAGCAACAACATCTGAATTTCATTTTTTACATAGCAGAGTGCTGAGTGCCTTGCACACAGCTTTGTGTTCTTATAGCCCCAGAGGAAATAAGGAAGGCTGCTGAAAATTGCTTTTTTTTTTCTTGGCAGCAGTAATTTTCCATTTGCAAATCACAAGGCTCTCTGGGAAGGGGGTGACGGGGAAGAAAGTTTTTTTTTTAATTTGATTGTATTGTCCATTAATGTCTTCATGAAACTTAAGACAAAGTAAATAATATGTGCCACTAATAATATCTGTCTTCCTATTAATGACTCCTGTAACACTTCTAGAATAACTTTAGGCATTACTTATTGTGACTTAGAGCATTTAATTAATTCTCAACTCTCCATGTGAGATTGCTTGTTATATTTCACAGGAAAGGAATCATTGTGTCTAACTAGCAATTAAATATTATTTTTATATACCTTCAGTATCATGAAAATTTGTAGATGTATTCCTCTTGTCTCTCCGTGTATTGCAAATTTAGTAAAACTGGGAAAAATTGTGCCTGAATGATCAATTTCTATCTGATGATACATAACATGAAAGTATTACAACTTAATGCATCCTTTATTTCCTTCAAAATTTCCCTGAGGAGAGATTCTTATTGTAATTAAAAACTCCCACTGTTCTTTGATTTAAGGACAATATATAAGGAAGCTATGTGTATTCAATAAAGTCCAATTTTTTAATTACCATATGAACAGGATCCTCCTTTCTGCATAGGTATAGTAATGACAATCTATGCTTTGAATCGATTGCCTTCCATTGTCTTCAGTTGTTACTCTACTATCCCAGAAGTTGTTTTTCTTTTTCATCTGTTCATGTCAGACAGTAACCAAGATAATCTAATTCCCAGAATCTCTGAATTGCCAAGGTGGAGAGAACCTCAGAGGCCACATAGACCTGCCTTTGGCTCAACAAGAATACTTTCTGCAGCATATCTCAAAAACTTTGTAATCCCCTAACTAAGAAGAGCTAGGTTTCAAATTAAATAGTTCTCGTTGTGAGGGGTTATTTTATTTGTTTGTTTAGCCTTTGTGAGCCAACTGAAGTTAAGTGATTTGTCCAGGTTCACACAGCTACCAAACGTCAACTGTCTGAGGAAGGATTTGACTCCTGACTCCAGGGCCAGTGTTCTATCCACTGTACCACCAGTTGCCACTCTTTGTTTTTTTTTAACACCTTCTCCTAATTACCTAGTTATTTTTACCTCTTTGCAGTTTCAATCCACTTCTCCTAGTTTGGCTCCCTGGAACCAACTAGATCAAATGTAACCCTCTCTACCACGGATATTAAAATACTTAAAGACACTGTCATAATTCCTATCCCCTACCCCTAAGTTCTTGTCAAACAGTGACATCAGTTTCACACTTTTGAAGGCATGTAAAAATACACATATGTGTTTGATGAGCTGAACTTTTGTCTTTCTATCTTCCTTGACACTTTTACCTACTAGGTAAAGTTAAATGTTTTCACTTTTCACTCCTCAGAGCACCAAAAATAGAATTTTTGCAATAACGCTTGTACACAATGAACCACATTTCCCTTTTCATGCCCAATTTCTCTCTACATATTAACAATATATATTTGGAAAACTACTGTAAAAAGACAATTCTTTCTCCAAATGCCTTCAAAATTCTGCCTTTCAAACAAAGGATAAAATGTTCTTAGATTTCTATCATCCTCATAACTAGGAAGTGCCTAATAAATAGGCTTCATTATTCTCCCTGGATGTTGAATTTAATAAGGATTTTGTAGAGGTCAAAGCACTATATGACATTTTTAGTTACTGTCCATTCTTGACACATCATTGCAGTTGTAGGTGTTCCAGGGGAATCACATAAGTCAATGCCCTTAATAATTGTTGAAACTGTAAGTATTGGATGAACTCTATCACCACACCAAGGACATGAGGATGGTGGTTATTAGTCTGTGATTTTAAGAAAGTTTATTGTAATTGGAATTAGTGATCTATCATGATCATTTATTTCTCTTTTTACTTATTGCTGGCATCATTTCAAGTACTTTTATATCCAGTTCTATATGCATACTCAATTTGCATCCATATAACCATTCTTCTAGCCCTGTGGTTCACAATTTACAATAATCTTTGATAAATTTTGCTCTGCCCTCACATTCAGTCAGTTCCCAAATCTTGTTGACTCTGTCTGTATAATATCTCGCACATCTCTCTCATCTTCTCCATTTATATGAACATCACCACTCTAGTTTAAGACAAAAATCCATCTTGTTCATATTTTTCTAATAGGCATTTTCTTGGCATCCCTGCTTTGAGTCTCTTTCCTATTCTTTCATATAGCTGCCACCAAACAATCCTTTGAAATTACAAGTCCAAGCGTGTTATTCCCCTGCTAAATAAATGACTCCCTTTGATTTCTAAAATTCAACATAGGCCCTTTAACCTGGCATTTAAAAAACCCTTCCCATTATGGGTTGAGTTCTACTTCATATGATTTTCTTCACATGCTCTATTTCCTAAATAAACTATCCTACCTGTTGTTCCCTATTCTTGACATTCTGTCTTCTAATTCTGCAACCTTGCCTTTTGCTACTTCCATATCTTGAATACATTCCCTCCTAGGTCTTAGAATGCTTAACTTCCTTCAAGGCTCAACTCAAGTACCATCTCCCATGTAAAACCTTTCTTTGCCCCCTTAATTTTAGTGCGCTCTCTCTCTCACTCAAGTTTACTTACCTCTGCAAAAATAAGTAAATTTGTATAGACCAGTGAGTGAACAGAATGCAGAAATTTGAATCAGGAAGGTAAGTTGAAATCCTGACTGAGATGCTTATTGGCTGTGTGAAGGTGGACAAATATCTTAACTTCCTTTCACTTCAGTTTCCTCATCTATAAAATGGACATGATAACAGTGCTTTACTAAG
>JAQQSK010000072.1:30243-58809 GCA_028658325.1 Potorous gilbertii
TATATATATATATATATATATATATATATATATATATATATACATATATATATATATAAATAAAATTGTATTCTAGGAACATGCAATGGCAATCAAATTAGGATTGTTGCTGTTTTTGTTTTATTAAAAGTGCCACTGATTGATTTAATGTGATTGGGGAGGTCCTGCCCATTTTGGGAAGCTTGATTAAGAGAGTTGTTTTGTAGGAGGGTCCCAAGTACTTTTTGTATATTCTATTGAGGCATTAAGTCAAAGGGTTATGCCTTCTGGCCATAAAAAGCATATAAATACTTTGTGGGTGAGGTTTTACTTTGGGGCTTACTGAAGGGAAATGTTTCTTTGGCCAGAGAGACTCTGGGAAGTGGCTAAGGATCACTCCTCCCCTAAAACTCACAAGTTGATACTTCTCTCTCCGGTAACTGTATGTATGTAATGGTCATGTAATGGTATGTATGTAATTTTGGAAGCATGTGTGTTGACTTTCAATATTGATTTTTTCTGATACATGTGCTTGAAAGTGATTGCCAAACCCTTGAAAGTTACTTTCCTTTCATGAATGCAGATTTAGGAACCTGCTATAGTAAGTCCCCTTGTGTATGTTGGGGTGCTTACTCATACAGAACATTATATTCAAACTTAATTTTTTCAAACCTAAGTATCTTCAAAGATTTACTATTAAACTTAATTGAAATATTTGAAATAAGATGTAAGTTCCCGAAAAAATTATCCACAGCTTTGTTGATACACGTGAATCTTTTTAATTAAAATTCAAATGAAATATAAACATAGATTATATGTATTTATGCATATATATGAATTATATTATTTATGTATAGTATATTATGCATATACATTTGTATATATCAATCTCTTTCTGTTTCCATTTCATTCAAAGATGTTGAAAAATGAGAATTTTTTTAATTTTAGAGGATTTTTTATCCTCATTTAAAAAAAATTATTTGTTTTCATTTTTCAACAATCACTTCCATAAGTCTTAAATTTTCTCCCCTTTCTTCTCCCTCCCTCCCAGAGATGGCATGCTATCTTATATAGGTTCTACATATATGTTCTTATTATCTCATTTTAAATAGTATAGTGGGGATGATTTTAGTTGGTTTCAACATTTTAATTAGCTGTAGTATTTATATAAAGTATTAGTCATTGTGTCTTCAGAGTGTGATGTTGTCAGTCCTGGAGACAATGTTGAATTTGGAATGAGTGAAACTTTGAATCTGAGGTCATCAATGAATAGCCTTGTTACCTAAAATCATTTAAACTTTCTGAGCATTAGTTTTCTCATCTATAAAAATGAAAGGATTAGACTAGATGCCCTTTGACATCTCTTACAGGTATAAATTAAAAACCTTCTGATCACTACATTTTCAATATCCTTTAGTTTTTGAAGTGTCTGAGTCCATTGACAAATCAGCTTTTGACCACACAAATTAATATTATTAGAGTACAGAATAGGTTGCTAGCCTCTTCGTGGAATTTAAGAGACAGTAGGTAGTTTTTGTTCTGGACCAAACCCCTCCCCCTCAAAAAAAGCCATAGAGCCTGGGATTCTACTATTCAAAATACTTGTGATGGGGCGGGTAGCATTTAAAGGGAAGAGTACAGTAAAAATAATTTTTTTGTTTTGTTTTGAAGAGGGTTGGTATGAGGAGACACTTGCCTGTTGGGAAGCCAATTCATTTCTCTTCTTGAGAATATATTCGAAATCCCCACTTAAAACGTTTTGACTTTGGTACCCAGAAGTTAGAGTTATGTCACTGACTTTGGGAATTTTAATAAATCAGAATATGATTGAGCTTAATCGTTTTAAGACAAATAATCATCTCTTAAATTTCTAGAGAGTTCTAGGGTTCACAGATGATAGAAATCTCTTGAATAAATACCTTTTGGAAAAGTGACAGTAATTATTTCAAGACCCTGAATCTCAGGAATTTAAATGCAGGGAAAGGAATAGACATTTAGTAATATGTTCAGAACTGTAGACAGCTCCAAACTTATTCTATGAAAGATGACAGAACATTTAGTCTTGTGATGATCTGAAAGTGATTTAGAAAGTCAAATGTATATAAACCATGCTTTCTTTGCTAACATGAAAATAACATTTGCTTCAGGCTTACTAGACAGACATTCACTTCATATCATAGCAGAATCCACTATTTGAATTAATCAATCTGCTACCTATTGATGCAAAGATACATTTTCAGATGTAGTTCTTGGGGGGAAATAATGGCTACAAAAATTTCTATAGGCATTCCAGAAACCACTGTATAAAATCTAGCACATTACTCAATTTGAATGAATCTTTATGGGAATAGATTACATAAAAGTACTCATCTGCAAAATGAAGAGTTTGGGATAGAGTATCTGTGGAGTCCTTTTAAGTCATAATGAGGTATGACTCAAGGTGAATATTTAGAATTCTGCTTAACAATGAGCTTTATATATATAAATAAAAAATAAGTTTTCATTCATTAGATAAATTGATAATGTCAGACATAGCAACATATGTATGAAATGCTATAGTTAGCTAAGTGTCTTCCTCAGTGTAGGTTTTTGTTATAAGATTATCATGTTCATCTCAGCACCCAATATGGTATGTCCAAAGTACTAACAACACTAGAAAAGATGAAGTCAAGGAGACATGCTGACCTTTTCTAAACAAATACAGAAGTAATATATGTTAAATGAAATGCACTTTTGAAAATACTTGGGGAAGAGTTGAGCAAGTATCTTCCTCTGTTTTGGAGAGAGGTGGGGGAATCTCTAGGCATAGAATTTTACAGATATTGTCAGATTTAGGCACTTGGTTTTCTTTAGCTAATTTTTTTTTATTACAACAGAAGACAACGGTATGTGGGGGATGAATGGGAAGACAGTCATCCCATATTTGGAAATGGCTGTGATCCAAAAACACATAACATCAACAAAGCTTCTTTGTAAGAGATCTGAGGATTGAGTTTTCAAAATGTCTGAAAAATGGCAAACATCAAAAAAAATAGAGATCGCAGATAGAATTGTTCCCCCTAAATCAAACCAAAAAGGAGGAAACATCAATAACTATCCAGATTTTATTTAAAAGGTAGCATGGTATAATGTAGAGAAATCTAGGTTTGAAGTCAGCTGGATCTAGGTTTGAGGCTCAGTGCCATTGTTTATTAGCAGCACAGCCATCTGTCACTTACCCTCTCTGAGTCTCAGATTCTCCATGTGTGAAATGGAGGTGATGCAGTAATTCTACTATTGATCTTATGGAGCTGTGGGAAAAGTATTATGTAAATGTAAGTTATTCCTACAATATATTCCTACTTTCTAATCTCTAAAAAAACCTTTATGAGAATGAGATCTGTAGATATTGATGATATCTTTGATAAAATTTCTTACAATAGATTCCACTGATGCCAACTGGTTTGAACTAAATTCAAATGTAATTGACAAATAATTAACAAAATAAAATTTTAAAATGTAATAAAACATAAAGTTAACATATCATTTTCTAAATCAAAATACACTCACAGGGTTCCTTATGTGTGGTTTTGGGGCTCCATTTGTATTTGACTTTGATATTGCTAATGTAAATATTATAAGATGCTACTTTAGTAATTGTATGCTGAATACGAAGAAGCATTCTACTGGACAAAGCCAAATGGAGCTTAAAGGTTGCTTTGTTAAATAGTCTTCCATGACCAAATAAGATTCCTTGACAGAATCAGAGGAAGGTCTCCAATTTACCAGTCATATCCTCTATAGAAGATTTATGAAAAGATATGGGCAAGAATACCATAGGTTGAGAAACAAAATGTATGTGTGTGTGTATAGGTGGATAGATATAGATATACCTATATACACATATATTTGCCTGTGCATATGTATATGTGTGTATATATATATATATATATATATATATATATATATATACATATGTGTATGTATGTGTGTGTATATATATTCATTAAAATAATGAATTATTTAAACAGCATATAAAGTAAATAAGTATTTGAGAATGTTACATTTTCTCTATAAGAGGACAAAGATAAAACCTAGTTGCAGATGACATATATATTTTTCATTCTTTGAAGAGACTTTAGCACCATAATGATAAAATCGAAAATAGTTTCTTTATTTCTAACATCATCTTAAAAATATTTTTCCAAGCTCATTATTTACAGTTATCTATGCCTAGGTAGAATTCTTTTGAAATTACAGCTAAGTGAATCAAAAGAACCCAATCAAAAGAGTCTGATGTACTTTAGCATAACCTGAATTGACTTAGATTTTTTCAAAAAATCTAGATATGTGATGTAATTTCTCTAATAAAACTCATATTCGAGGAAACTTCATCTACCTATACAGATTAGCAAATATCTTGTAACATATATCTTTAGAGTGTTGCCTGAGGAGGAGGGTTTTCAAGCCTATTTTCTATTGATTTTGCTATAACACACTCCCTTTCTATCAATTTAGTAAGGTACATAAGCTCAAATTCTATTTGTGGAGTTAAACTGATTAGCAAATAAACCAAATAAAAGTCAATATCATATGGAAAAAAATGACCTTTAAAAGTTTCAAAAAGAATTACTTACATGGCAGTACAATGTATTTAACCTTTAGAAGAATAGTCACTTCAGATATTATGACTTTATTTTTAAAGAGTTTCAAAATCAGTATGTCAAGAAATTATACTATTTTCAACAGTGCAGTTTTTAAAGTTGTTATTGTATAGATTTTATAGTTCATTTACCAACCAAGAATATGTCATTTACGGTCAGCGTTCAGAGCTCTTTCTAGTTATATACTATTTATACTACATTACCACATTATAGAATTCTGTGATCTGAAGGTTGAGAAGACAATATTTTCTAGCCCAATCCCTGAATGATGAAGTGTAATACAGAGTAGCAGGCGTCAGATTTGAAAGACCTGGGTTTGAGTCCTGGCTTCAGCATTCACTCACTATTTGACCTTGACAAGGTATCCCGTTCCCTGTGTTTTGACAGCGTCTGTATCTATACAATAGGGATCAGAGGGAGGGGGCTACTTCCATAAAGAAACAACATAGCACACTTCACAAAGTGAAGGTTTGGCCTTAGATGGAGGAAAACTTGCTTTAACTTCTGTTTCTGACATAAAATAGCTTTGTGATTATGAACAAGTTGTATAACCTCAGGGGCTTCAGGCAAATTTGTGAGGCTCTAAGTTACAATTGAATTGGTGATCTTTATTCATGCTAAAAATTCTTGCCCTTAAAGATTTTCAGGTTAATAAGGGTCAAGAGCAAATGAGGAAAAATATAATCTTCCCATTACCTCATGGGGTAAATTCAGTGATCTGTTGTATCAATGAACTGAAGCTCTCCTTTTAATGTGGACATTCATAGCACTAGTATAAATAACAAACCCTTCTCCCCTTCTCAACCCATGAGATTCTTGCTGTAAAACCTTCATAGAAGCTCTATAACTAGTCAATAAGCATTTATTAAGTGCCTACGATATGCCAGATACTGTTGTAAGATGTAAAATGTTCTCCCAACATTTTCAAGGTTACTAATGTACAATTAGGCCAAAAAAGGTAACACTCTTTACTGTGTTTAACTGAATAGCTAACTCCTTTGTAAAACATGGAGTGGAAGATATATATGAGGGGCTATTATTTAGTTAGGTATATATCTGTGTTGATACGACTGGTTTTCTGCTACTGTTCTAGCAGTAAGGCCTTTTCCTTTCTAGATCTCCTTTCTCTCTCTTTTGAGATGAAAGCCAGTTATTTCCCTACTGTCTTATTTCAGAGTCCAGAGAGGTCCACTCTAACCTTCCATGCTTTGTCTTACAATTTCCTCTCTCTTCATGTTCTCCTTTGTGATCCCCCTTCTCCCTTCAAGCATTAACTAAAATGTTACTTCTTATGAGATTCTGTCATTTCATTTATTGGCAGGGATTTTACATTAGGGAAAGCTATGTGGCACAATGAATCAGATGGCAGGTCTGAAGTCAAGAAGACTCATCTTCTGAGTTCACATCTGGCCTCAGATATTCACTTGATATGTGATGCTGTGTAAGTCACTTAAACCTGTTTACCTCTGTTTCCTCATCTATAAAATGAGCTGGAGAAGGAAATTGCAAACCACTCTAGTATCTTTGCAAGAAAACCACAAATCAGGTCACAGAGAGTTAGATATGACTGAAACAATTGAACAAGAAAATTAAGTTGACTTATCTGTGTGTGCTTCTAGCAGTGTATACTCATGAAAAAGAGATATTGATTCACTTAGAATTTGAAAGAGATTCTTGTGAAGTAGTTATCAGAGGCAGAACATGTATCTACATCAATTTGACTCCAGTACTAACATACCATGTCTTATATTGTTTGACCTGTTAGCTTTAAAAAGATATTTTTTGTACAGAAATTTGTCTTTAATTAATTTATCTTGTTATTAAGATAACTACATGTTTGTTAAATTTCCTAGAAAATAAGATATTCCCGGAAGTGAAGAATAATTCTGATACTTGCAATGAATGGTTCTCAGCATAGTTCTTTTTAGTTGAATAGCCATTCTGGCTTTCTTTTAACCTTGTGTCTCATTTTCAGTACTTAAAGACCCACTTTGTTAAACCAATCTTGAAAGCACATTAGTGATATGTGGGTGAATGTAGGGAAGGCCTACAGAGACCAAAAAAATGTACCTTGATGATTTCTATATACTGTAGAACAAATCAGTTACTTGTTAATGAACAGTTTAGGACACTTCATTGCCCAGGTTCATTATTACCTGATTGGTAATAAATGACAAAGAGGCCATTAATGTTGTTATAAACTGTATTAATTAAACAGAAATGGTTGGAACCTACCTAGAGCACCATCAACTGTGTCAAGGGAACATTAACTTAAGGCATTCTATACTTCATATACTATGGCATTTTGTCATCTAATGGGTGACTTAAAACCAAATGTTTAGATAAAATGTAGAAAACCCACTGTAAATGAAAGATTATAACAACAAAAGTTCAGAAGGAAGTCAGTAGGATGTGTGTGCGTGTCTGTGTATGTGCATATATATGGATTACAAGGCAAAGAAGTTTATTTACATATGGATAGATAAATATCAAAATCTGGGTTCAAGCTCTGCCTCTGACATATACTGGCTATGTGACACTGGGTAAAATATGCAATTTTTAATGGCTCCAAAAGACTTCCTATGACTATAAATTGCAGTAAAGATGTCTACTTTCATTGGTAAAGGAGGCTTCCTCACTCTGAAATTCCCTGTAGAATAACACTTTTGGCCTGTCTATATTTCTAGATGTATCTGTATACCTACTAATGTGCTCATATATGTGCACAAGTACAATAGACATATATATGAATACATATGTATACACATATAATATACATGCATATCTATACATATGTACATGCATATATACATATGCACATATACTTGTTTGTATATGTATATTATATATGACACAACATATACATATACAAGGATGGGGACCAAGGGTAGGAGTCTGTGAGTCTAGAATTTGTTACTCCATGCAAACAGAAGAGAAAAATCATTAATTACATTTCTGTCCTGCTCCTTTTCCTTGTCATTTCACCTCTTTTAAGATAACAATTTCAAATAAAGAGATAGTCTTCCTAAGAATTAGCATTTCTTGTTGAAGTAGTCGACTACATGGAGCTCTCAATAATACTTCTATTGAGAGCTATGAACTTGTCAGAACTACTCAGAGCGAGAAGTGATTTCATATCCCTGAATTTACATTGTCTCCCAAATTTCTTACTATTAGTCAGAATGAATGGTGAAAGGAGGGAAACAATATAATTCATCGGCAATTTCTAAATAAAGAACGTCACCATTCCCAATGTTAGAAATACTTAAGACTGGAAGCAATAAAATATTAAGATTTGGTTAAGTGGGGTGTCAAGGGTTCTTAATGATCTATATGGCTTGAATTCAGTTACTGAAGTGCTATCCACTTGGTTATTTTAAAATTATTTCATTTGGAATGTGGAAATTACTTTTAAGTGATTGCTCAGAGAAGTCACAAAAGTCACCGTGGAACACACATTTGCTGATTTTCCACAAGGAAATATATATTTATATATTGTAGAAACGTTGTAGAAAAGATAGAAAACAGGTTATTGGTGCTGAAAAATCTCTATGTTGTTCTTGTTTTGTTTTGTTTTGTTGTTAATTTCAGTTCATTACAGTGGTCCCTGACAGTCAATTAATAAGATGATTATAACCATTTGAGCAATATGTTGAGAAGAGATTCTCTCTAGTGAGGTATAATATTGTATCAAAACTCCTAATGCTGTAACATTTTCTAAAAGAAATTCCATAACCATTCTAGAATTTAGGCAAAATAAACATATAGGAAAAAACAAGTGGATCAATATCTATTATCCAGACTAGAGGATACCCTTGAATGTATAAATTGTATAATAATATGGAGAATTAATTCATTAGTTTATGTATATGTGTATATACAAACAAATGCTTATATGTGTATATATATATTATATATATATAATGAATTCATATATGTATGCAACATATATGTAGCTATATACACATCAGTAAAACAAAATACATTTATTAAATGCTTAGTAAGTGCTAGGAACTATGCTAAGCACTGGGAAAACCAAACAGAAAAAAATTAATATATCCTCAAATAGCTTCCATTTTAATTTGAGAAACAGTATGTGAAATAGTAAACTGTAAGATAGAGGGGAGATAAAGGTAATCTTAGAAGAGATGGCACTAGCTTCAGGGTTCCCAGGAAAGACTTTTTGAAGGAGATGATATTCAATATAAATTTGATGGGAAAATTAGGGATTCTCAGAAGTAGAGCTGAGGAAGGAGAACATCCCAGTCATGGAACTGAGCCAGTCAGTCAGTCCAAAAACTGAGAGAAAGAGATGGCAGTGCCATATGAACGGAATAGCAAGTAGGCTGATACGGTAGCATCACAGAGTGTGGGGAAGGCAATAGGATATAGAAAGAGAATAAAGGGAGTAAGGGGACAGTGTGTGAGGAATTTCAAAACACAAACAAAGTACTTTATGCTTGACCTTGGATGAAATAGGGAGCTCTTGGAGTTTATTGCACTTTAAGAAGTTTATTAAGTAGTGTGGTAGAAAAGTCACAACTGCACTTTAAGAAGATCACTTTGAGACTTAGGGGCAGAGCCAAGATGGTGGAGTAATAGCAGGAACTTGCTAGAAACCTCCCCCAAATCCAGCCATATACCTACAGAAATGATTCTAAACAAATTCTGGAGCTATGGAACTGACAGTATGTCAGTAGTGAAGTAAATTTCATCCCAAGATAGACTGGAAGGTGGAAGGGAAGGGTCTATCACACTGGGCTGGGAGCAGAGCACAGTCTAGTATAGGTTGTACTGGCATACACAGGACCTGAGCAGGCCTCAGGGAGTGAATCACTGGCTGCTGTGGCAGTTTCCAGACTTCACAAACCCAAAATGCTGAGCACAAATTGGAAAACTAGTGGAAAAATACTGTTGGACCTGTGTGAGAGAATGGAGTAGTCTGACCCCAGCCCAGGGTAGCAGAAGGGGTGGAAGCCACAGCAGGGGCAGCAGCAATGCCAGTGGCAGTTTCTAGAACTCTAGGCCCATAAAGTGTGGGGGGATTGAGCAGGTGACACTATACTTTCCCACTACCACTGGAAGCAGAAGAATACCTTGACAAAGAGCTCAAAAGTCACAAAAATGGCTGGGAAAATAAGCAAAAACTCAACAAAGAATCAGACTGTAGAATTTTACTTTGGTGACAAGGAATATAAAAATATACAAAAAGAAGAAGACAACAAAAATCAAAACTCTTCCATACAAAGCCTCCAAATTAAATATGAATTGGTCTCAGGATATGGAAGAGGTCAGAAAGGATTTTGAACATCAAGTGAGAGAAGAAGAGGAAAGTTGGGGAAGAGAAATTAGAGTGATGTCAGAAAATCATGAAAACAAGTCAACTGCTTGATAAATGGGACCCCAAAATGCTGAAGAAAGTAACACCTAAAAATAGATTAATCCAAATCGGAAAAGAGATGAAAAAAGCCAACAAGAAGAAGAATGTCTGGAAAAGCAGAATGGGTCAAATGAAAAAAGAGGTCCAAAAGCTCACTGAAGAAAATAATTCCTTAAAGAATAGAATGCAGCAGATTGAAACTAATGACTTTATGAACAATGAAGAAATTATATATCAAAACCTAAAGAATGAAAAAAATAGACAATGTGAAATATCTCATTGGAAAAACAGCTGACCTGGAAAATAGATCCAGAGGAGACAATTTTAAAATTATTGGACTACATGAAAGTCATGATAAAAAAAAGCCTAGACATTGCTTTTCAATAAATTATCAAGGACAACTGCCCTGATATTCTAGAACCAGAGGATAAAATGGATATTGAAAGAATTTACCAATCACCTTCTGAAAGAGATCCCAAAAGGAAAATTGTTAGGAATGTTGTAGACAAATTCCAAAGCTCCCAGATTAGGGAGAAAATATTAAAAAGAGCCAGGAAGAAACAATTCGAGTGTTGTGGAAACACAACCAGGATAACAGAACATCTAGCAACTTCTACATTAACGGCCTGAAGGACTTGGAATATAATATTCAAGAGGTCACTTGAGCTAGGAATAAAACCAAGAATCACCTACCCAGCAAAACTGAGTATAATACTTCAGGGGGAAAAATGGTCATGCAATGAAATAGAGAACTTTCAAGCATTCTTGTTGAAAAGACCAGAGCTGAATAAAAAAAAATTGACTTTCAAAAACAAGAATCAAGAGAAATATGAAAAGGTTAACAGGAAAGAGAAATCATAAGGGACTTACTAAAGATGAACTGTTTATATTCCTACATGGAAAGATAATATATTTTATGTCTTGAGACTTTTCTTAGTATTAGGGTAGTTGAAACGGTTTTTACACAGAGAGAGAGAGAGAGAGAGAGGACACAGGGTGAGTTGAATATGAGGAGTTGATATCTAAAAAAATAAAATTAATGGATGAGAAAGGAATATATTGGGAGAAAGAGAATGGGAGAAAGAGAAAAACTTAAAATAGAGGCAAGAAAAAGTTTTTTTCAATGGAGGGGTAGATGGGAGAGGTGAGATGGAAGAAGCCAACTTTACTGTCATTGGATTTGGCTTAAAAAGGGAATAACATGCACACTCAATTTGGTATGAAAATCTATCTTACACTTCATGAAAGTAGGGGAGAAGGAGATAAGCAAAGGTTGAGGGGGATGATAGAGTGGAAGACAAATGAGAGGATAGGGTAATTAGAATTAAACACTTTTGAGGAGGGAGAGGGTCAAAAGAGAGTAGAACAAATGGGGAGTAGGATACCATGGAAGGAGATACAGTTAGTCTTTCACAACATGACCACTATGGAAGTGTTTTGCATGACTACACATGTATAAGCTATATCGAATTGCTTGCCTTCTCAATGGAGGTGGATAGGGAGGGAGGACGGGAGAGAAGTTGGAATTCAGTTTTAAAAAATGAATGCTAAAAATGTTTTTTACGTGCATCAGGGAAATAAGACATATAGACAATGGGGCATAGAAATTTGCCTTAGAGTGGGCACTTAAAGAAGAAAGATCAATTAGAAGGCTAATATAATAGTCCAAATGAGATGTGACTGGAGACTGAATTAGAGTGATGCCTGTGTATAAAATAAACATGGGCGAGATGTTGTAGAGAAAGAAATCTGGGAAATGATTGTATGTCTGGCAGGCATCTAGATGGTGAAGGGAATAGAGTCAGGAAAACCTGAATCCCAATCCATGCATTTGATAGTTGTGTGACCCTGGTCAAGTCACTTAACTTTTGCCTCACTTTCCCCATTTGAAAAATGGAAGTCATAATAGCACCTACCTCCCAAGGTGGTTGTGAGGCTCAAATGAAATAATAATTGTAGAGGACACAATGCGTTGTCTGGCATAAGGTAAATACTACATAGATTTTAGTTATTATTATATGGAGTTTAAAAGACAGCAAAAGAGGAATTGATGATGCTGATGATATATAAATATATATATATATATAAACATTATGGTTTTACGTATATTCAATTGGCAGTGTCTGTCCATTTATCTTGGGCCCAGAACATAACAGCTGAACAGCAGGAGGAGAGTGGGCTGGATTGCCTTTTAAATATCAACATTTTTCTCATGTTGTTTTGTAGCTGCCAGTCATGGATCATTGTAATTGAGGATTACCCAAAGAGCAATATAGAAACACATGATATCACAATAAGGAATTACAAAGACCAAAGTGGTGCAAAAATGTCACCAAAGAAATGCAAGAGAAAAAGCAGACACTCTGGTCTTGCGGCAAGATTGAGAGATAAGAAGTAGACAGCCCACACACTTCACTGACACCCTCATGATAACAAGAGGAAGACAAGAAAGTCACCAGAACAGGAGTAATCACTGTGGTAAACTAATGGGAGGACATGTGAAAGATGTTTCAACGTACACAGCATGAATGTATTGTGATGTATATTATTGCAAGGACTACTCACATCAATGTCAACACAGATGTGTTTTACTGATCCAGTATTAGTTATAGCATGTAAATACATAGACAGATAAAGCATTCATTAAGTGCTATTTGCCAGGCAGCCATGGCACTAAGTGCTGGGGATGTATATAAGAAGTAAGATACATCTTCCCCTCAAGGAGCTTACATTATAACTGGGAAAAATAACATACAAAGTAAGCTTGAAAGGGATGGAGAGTTGTACAATGCAGAAGCATGATAAGCACATGACCCATACTGACAAGAAGATCAAATTTGGTTCAAGATGAGGGCAAAGTCTGTACTTCCACCAAAATCCTGTCTTTTTGGGAGGTGGGGATAGAAAGAATTTTGAGAAAGCACAGCCACTTGTGAAGATTGGCTGCTCAAGTATATATATGTTGTGATACACATATGTATGTGTATGTATATGTATATATATAAACACATCTAAACAGACATACATACACACACACACACACACATATATATACACACACATGCACATATAGATAGATAGATAAACAGATAGATAGATAAATTGATTGATGGAGGGAAGATCCATCCATATCGATAAAATCGCAGCTTGTTGGCATATATACAAAATACAAAGACAATGAAGGGATGTTCATTACCAAAACTGCTAATGCTATAATTTTGTTGTTTGTATGGATGGTTAAAAGCAATTAAAATAATTTTTAGAAGTTATTAGCCAAATTTAAATGGTTTTGCACAAACAAAACCAATGAAGCCACTATTGGAAGGAAATCAGGAAGATAGGGAAAATATTTACAGCAAGTTTCTGTGATATAGACTTTATTTCTCAAATATGTAGAGAACTGATTAAATTTATAAAAATACTAGTGATTCTCCAACTGATAGTCAAAGGATATAAACAGGCAATTTTCAGAAGAGGAAATCAAAGCTATCAATAGTCACATAAAAATCTCTAAATCACTACTTTTTAGGGAAATACAAATTAAAACAAATTTGAGGTACCATCTCATACCTATCAGATTGTCTAATATGAGGAAAAAAAGGTAAATGATAAACAGGATGAGATGTGAAAAAATGAAACACTAATCAATTGTTGGTGGAGTTTTAAACAGATACAAGCATTTTGGAGAAAACTTTGGGACTATGTCCAAAGGATTATAAAACCATGCATGGTAATGGATTCTTGGGTTGGGGGGAGCCTGGAGCCAAGATGGTAGAGTAAAGACAGAAACTCACTTCACTTCTCCCAAATTGCTCTCCATATAACTAAACTAATGCTTTAAAATGAATTCTGAAATGCCAAAATAAACAAAAGGATAGGATGAAACAACATTCCAGCCCCCAAAACCCTAGAAGAGTCCATCTTACTGTGGCAAGAGGGAAGCATATTCCAGCACACGGTGCACCTGAAAAGTCAGAAGTTAGGCTCTGAGCCCCATCACAAGTTAGTGGTGATACCCTGAGACCTAGGTACAAGCCAGCATGGTCCTTGCACAAGGCAGCCAGTAGCTGGCCATATCTAACGCAAGACAGCAGCAGGGCTACGAGCAGCATAATCCACAATGGAACTCTCAGCCTATATACAGTAATGGGTTAGGGGGTGTCAAACAACTGGTCACAAAGAGATTATAAGGGAGTCATTTCTGGTACTAGATCACAATTTTGCTTCACTTTCCCTACATGGTTCCAGATCACAGTCACAGGGGAAAGAGGAGAACTATTATTTTAGAGCTTCCAGCTGAAAGGGAACAGGGACCTTAGTCACAGTTCCAGAGCAGGAACAGTACTGGAGGTAGTTCAAGAACCAGAGTATGGACCAAGAGAGCAGTGACCACACTTCTTCTTAGATTATATTGCCTCACAATAACTGAAAACTTACAGCCTCTGAAAACATACTCTGGAAAGAACACAACAAAAAACTTACCTACAGTGCCAATCCACTCAGTGAGTGGCACCCAACTTTAACGTAAAGTTAAAAGTCAAGAAATATGATGGGAAAATGTGCAAGCAATAAAAGAAGAACCATAGAAAAAGTACAATTGGCCAAAGAGAAAAGAAGCTACAAAAACTCATTGAAGAAAATAATTCCTTAAAGATTAGAATTGGGCAATTAGAAGTTAATGATACCATGAGATATCTTGAAACTAAAAAAAAATTTAAAGAATGAAAAAAAGAAGAAAATGTCCATAGAAAACTGCTATGGTGACAGGGAAGGTGGAAACAAACAAACAAAAATTAAAAAGTCAGGGCAAGAATGTCAAAATAGCTCTAGGAAAGATTCAAACTAAAATGTGAATTGGTCTCTGACCCAAAAGGATCTCAAGGAAGAGCTCAAATAAAAGGATTTCAAAAATCAAACAAGATATTTAGATGAAAAATTAGAGAAATAAATGAGAGTGATACAAGAAGAAAATGGCAATTTCGAAAGTAGAAGAGGCCAAATGGCAAAAGAGGCACAAGAATTCACTGAAGAGAGAAATTTACAAAAAGCAGAACTGACCAAATTTGAAAAAAAAAAAATAAGTATGAAAAATCAATGAAGAAAACAACCCCTTAAAAAGTACAATTGGCCAAAGAGAAAAGAAGGTACAAAAACTCATCGAAGAAAATAATTCCTTAAAGATTAGAATTGGGCAATTAGAAGTTAATGATACCATGAGATATCTTGAAACTAAAAAAAAATTTAAAGAATGAAAAAAAGAAGAAAATGTAAAATATCTCATTAGAAAAACAACTGACCTGGAAAAGAAAAAAATCCAAGAGAGATAATTTTAAAATTATTGGGCAACCTGAAAACCATGATTCTCTCCAAAAAGAAAAAGTCTCTAGACATTCTATTTCAAGAACTGGTTAGAAAATTTGTTCTTATAAACTAGAAATCAAAGCTAAAATAAATAAATAGATAAATAAATAAACAAATAAAAGAATCTACCACTCACCTTCTAAAAGAGGGCCTGAAATGCAAATTCCCAGGAATACTGTAGCCAAATTCCAGAATTATGAAGTCAAGGAGAAAATACTGCAAACAACCAGAAACAAACAATTCAAATATAGTGAATTCATATTCAGGATCACAGATGATTCTACCAGTTTCTATATTAAAATATAGGAAGACTTGGAAAATGATACTCTGAATAGCAATGGAACTAGGATTTCAATCAAGGATTGCCTAACCAACAAAACTAAATGTAATCCTTCAGGGATTGTGTATTGCTGGTGAAGAATATTTAATGAAATAAAGTACTTCCAAGCATTCATGAGGAAAAGATAGCAGGAATAGAAAAGAATTGAACTCTCACAAACTAGATTGAAAAAGAAGCAGAAAAAAATAAACAAGAAGGAGAGATCATAAGGGATTCAATAAGGTTAAATTATTTATATGCCTACATGGGAAAATTATACTTGTAAATTCTAAGAAGATTAACCTTATGGGATCAGTTAAAAAGGAGTATACAGAGATGACAGAGGGCACAGGTATGGGTTGACAGTGGTGGAATGATATTAAAAAAAGAAGCAAAAACTTAAGAGATGAAAAAGGCAGATGCACTAGGATAAGTGAAGAAGGGAGAGGAAGAATAGGGTAAGTTTTCTCATGTAAAAAACTCACAAAAATGATGGTCTGGTGGGGGCAGAGACAAGATAATGAAGTAGAAGCAGGGTCCTGCTAGAGCTTACCCACCAAATCCTCAAAAATCCTGTAAAAAATGACTATAAACAAATTATAGAGTAGCAGAAGCCACAAAATGACACTTTGAAGCAAATTTGCAGTACAAAACAATCTGGAAGGTTGACCAGAAAGGTCCCACCAGACTGGAATCATAGCCCAGTTTGGCATGAGTCATGCCAACATGGAAAGAGCTGGAGAAGGCCTTAGGATACTGAATTTCTGGTAGCTGCTGCACTTTCCAGACTTCTCAACTCACAAATGCCAAAGGTCAGTGGGAAGGGTCTCTTACCTGGCTGAGAGAAGAACATTGTCCAACCCCAGCACCAGTCCTGGCCTTGACCCCAGACCCAGGGTAGTAGTAGCCACTGCTGAAGTGAAGGCTACTTCTTGAGCCCTCCACTTAACAAAGAGCTTAAAAGTCAAGTAACTGGTTGGGAAAATGAGCAAATGGGGAAAAAAGAAACAGAGTACACATTCTTACTTTCTTGATGAAGAGGTATTTTCTTACCTCATTGAAGATGAGGAAGATCAAAGCATACAACCAGAAGAAGATAACAAAGTCAAAACTCCTTCATCTGAAACCTCCAAGAGAATAGGGATAGGTCTCAGGACATGGAAGAGCCTAAAAAGGATTTTGAAACTCAAGTAAGAAAAGTAGAAGAAAAATCAAGAAGGGAAATTAGAGTGATGAAAGAAAATAATGAAAATGAGTCAATATTTTGGTCAAGGAAGCCCCCCAAAAATGCTGAAGAAAGTACCACTTTTAAAATTAAACAAATCAAAACGGCAAAAGAGGTGCAAAAAGTCGAGGAGAAGAATGCCTTTAAAAGCAGAATGGGTCAAATGGAAAAAAAAATGTCCAAAAGCTCACTGAAGAAAATGATTCCTTCAAAATTAGAATGGAACAAATGGAAGCTTATGATTTTATGAGAAATCAAGAAAGCATAAAATAAAATCGAAAGAATGAAAATAATAGAAGATAATGTGAATTAGTTCATTGGAAAAAAAAAACAACTTAACTGGAACATGGCTCCAGGAGAGATAACTTTATAAAAATTGCACTACCTGAAAATCATGATCAAAAAAGAGCCTAGACATCATCTTTCAAGAACTTATCAAAGAAAACTTTCCCAGATATTTTAGAATCACAGGGTAAAATAGAAATGGAGCGAATCCACCAATCACCTCCTGAACCAGATCCCAAAAGGAAAACTAGGAATATTATAGCCAAATTCCAGAATTCCTGGATCCAGGAGAGAATATTAAAAGCAGCCAGAAAGAAAAAAACCAAGTATTGTGTAAACACAATCGGGATAACACAAAATTTAACAGCTTCCACACTAAGGAATAAGAGGGCTTGGAATCTGTTACATTCCAAAAGTCAAAAGAGATAGTATTAAAAGCAAGAATCACCTACCCAGAAAAACTGAGTATTACACTTCAGGGGACAAAATGGAACTTTGAGAGAAGCATCAAAGGGTAAACAAGAAAGAAAAATCATATGGGATTTACTAAAGTTGAACTTTTTATATTCCTAAATGGCAAGATGATATTTGTAACTCATGAGAGTTTTCTCCGTATTAGGTTTGTTGGAGAGAATATATTTGTGTGTATACATATATACATACATATATATATGTGTGTGTTTATGTGTATGTATGTGTATATACATATACATACATATATGTATATATATATATATATATATATATATATATACATATGCAGAAAGAGTAAGAGAGATTAGAGACAGAGACAGTGAGAGAGACAGAGACATCGAGCAGGACACAGACAGAGGGCCCAGGTTGAAGAGATGATATCTAAATAAGAAAAGTAAGCGTTGAGAGGAATATGCTACGAGAAAGAGAAAGGGAAAGGTAGACTGTAGCAAATCATCTCACATAAAAGAGACAAAAAAGTGATCTTACAATGTGGGGGAGGGAAGAAGGGGAAGATGAGAGGGAATTAATATCTTCCTTTCATCAAATTTGACTTCAGGAGTGAATAAGAGACACACTTAATTGAATATAGACATTTATCTTAAACTACACAAAAGCAGGGGGAAATGGTAAGAGAAGGGGAATGATAATAGGAGGGATGGCATATTGGAGAAAGGGTTAATGAGAAGCAAACCATTTGGTAGAGTGACAAGTTAAAGGAGAGAATAGAATAAATGGAGGGTGGGATAGGATAGACAGAAATATAGTCAGTCTTTTACAACATGACTGCTGTGGAAGTTTTTTTGCATGACTACAAATGTATAACCTGTATCAAATTTCTTGCCTTCTCAATGGGGGTGGATGGGAAGAGGGGAAGGGAGAGAATTTGATACTCAACCCTGTAAAAATGAATGTGAAAAATTGTTTTTCTTTTAACTAGGAAATGAGTTCTAGAGGCAATGGGGTATAGAAATTTATCTTACCCTACAGGAAAATAGAGGAGAAGGTTATAACAGTGGCGGGAGAGATTGATAGAAGGGAGGGCAGATGAGAGAAAGGATAATAAGAATATATGCTGTCCTGAGGTGAAAGAAGGTAAAGATGGGGAGACGATTTGAAATTCAACATTTTTAGAAGTGAATGTTGAAACCTGAAAACAATGAAATTTTTTTGAAAAAAAGTAAATAATGCAAATATCACAAAATAGCTTTTACAATGGAGGAGAATATGAGAAGGAAGTAGGTAATGCTTGAAATTACTCTCATCAGAACTGGCTGAAAGTGGGAATGACATTCACTTAGTGGGATATAAAAATCTACCTTACTCAAGAGGGAAATACAATGGGAGAGTAATAATTGATGGGGAGAGTGAGATAGAGTCAATATAGTTTTGAGAGAGAGAGAGAGAGAGAGAGAGAGAGAGAGAGAGAGAATGCATGGCAAAATTGGATGAAGGGACATACACAGTACATCCAGACTGTGGATATAAATGACATTGACTAATCCATAAAATGGGAGCAGAGATAGCAGAGTGAATTAAAATCCAGAATGCTACAATATTTTGTGTATAAGAAATACCCTTGAAGCAGATTGGCACATACGCAGTAAAGATAAGGGTTTGTCATTTTAGGAATATTAATCAGACACTCAGAACTTTAGGCAACTAAGATCAGCAATGGTTCTTTTTCATTTTTCATTTGTTTTAAATCACTTTCTACTCAAGTAATCTTGTAAAATCTATGGGACCCTTTTCAGAATAATGTTTTTACATATCTGTATGTAGATATATATCATGTATAGTCAATGGGCAGGTTAAGTAACTACATTCTGAAGTAGTAAAAATCCAAAACAATATTTCTAAATATCTACAACACATGTGATGTTATATGAAAAATCTATGATTTTTATTAGTGACAAAGTCACAGGTAATGCTAACACTACTGTGATTTGTTTTCTACGTTTATAAATGAAGAAGATGTCAAATTCCAGTTGGAGAATAATGAAAATACAGATTCATCTCCCCCATCCAAAATAGGATTCCCTTAAAATCCATCTGTGGTCTCCTAAGGGGTCTTTCACCATGACTAAAAGTTTAAGAACAACTTCAATATTGATGAGGGAAGGGATCTTTTCATTGGAATTTTCTATAATAATGAAATCACAGACTTCATGAAAATGCTAGATTTTTAATGTAAGGTATTTTAAAAATAAAGCAACCTTAATTTCATGGGTATCAGGAATTTCCAGTGCCCAGATTCCTTCTCTCTCTCTCTCTCTCTCTCTCTCTCTCTCTCTCTCTCTCTCTGCACCTTATAATCATTCTTGATGTAAAACACATCTTCATTTAGTTGCGAGATGACCTCCCTATCTCCATAAAAGCAAAACAATGCTGTCATAAATTTAACATTTAATAGATTTCACCTGAGTTCAAAGACTAGGTCTGTGTTTTAACTAGAGAGATTGCCTCTAAGGCAGAAAGAACAATATTGAAATCCTGTTTCTGACATTAAAAGATGGGAGGGATATGAGTAAGTCAGTCTTTTGGTGTCCGGGGCAACTCTTTTAAGTTACAGAAGAATTGCTGATCTTTATCAGCAAAAGAAGTTTCTGTAACGAACTTATCAGTCTTCTTCTTCCCCCATTCCTCCAATAATATCTTGCATAACTTTATATTACTAAACAGTTTTGAATCATTTTTAAAAGCTGAATTGAAGCAAATACTTGTCACAATGCCATGGCATCATGTTATCACTGGCATTTGCATGTTTCTCGTTTCATTACAAAGTCTAAATAGTTCTTAACATCATATAAGAAATAGACTATTTCTGCTGATCTATCTTGCCAAAAGTAGTTGATATCTTTCAGCAAGGGACTGTAACAAATGTCCTTCTAAGTTGGTGATTTCACAGTTCCAAATAATTTTCTGTCTCTCTCCTGACTTAACTTAAATGACTATTTTTCTTGGCTTTAGTTAAACGCCCCAAGGATTTAAGTGAATGGAAGGTGTATGGATATTGCTGTGATTACTAATATAAAAAAGAAAACACCACAGAATTTTTAAAATAGACACATACTTTTATGGACTACATGGAAATCCATCCAAACAATGAATGGAATAAATAGATCAATAAAACAGGGTGAAAGAATACTCTATGGATTAAAGTGAATGATAGCAAGAAAAAAAAATCCAAGGAATAAATTTAAATATGACTCATTATGACCTACCAAATCAGATGTTTCTACATTGCACATTTCATCAGTACTGGTTGATCTACATCAGTCAAGGGATCTGAGTGACTTTAAAGACACTTATTTGGGGAAAACAAAAGCTTCAAGAAGTGAAAATTATAATACTTAATCCGATCAGTTTGTCCTTCTTGAAAAATAGTATAACTCTAAGTGTGGAATTAAGAATAGAGCCATAGCATCATTAAAAGTGCTATCATTATCCCACCATTAAAACACCATATAAAAGTACTTTAAAGTTTACAAATATAAAGGCATTTTATCCTCACAACAACCTTGGGAAATTGGTGCTCTTATCATTCCCATTTTAGTGATGATGTAAATGAGTTAAAAGGTATGTGCTATGTCCAGGGTCACTCAACTAGTAAGTGTTTGAGGCAGCATTTGAACCCAGGCCTTCTTGAATCCAGGTCCAGTGCTCTATCCTCTTTGCCACTTACTTGTATGACTCTTTTCTATTTTAGTAACAGTTTATAATGCTCTCAGGTGGCAAAGGTATTTTTCCTCAGGTTCTCTTGCTACAAATCTCATCACAATGCAAACCGCAAAATTCTCATTTCCAGAAGCTTCAAGTGTGAGACTCAGTTTTAGGCATCAGTATTTGATCTCTTTTCAAATGAATGAGGACATCTGTAAAGAAAATATTATCCTTCATAGCTGCTAGAGGAACATTCTGTACCTTAGCTTCATAACAGGCATCAATCAACCCTTAGAGCACTTACATCTTCCAAGAATCTCCAAGGTAACAAAAATCCATCAAGAACAATGGTACCTGTGAATGCCTGGAGGGCAGCCATCTTCTTTTGTAGTTCCAAAGCAGAAAATGCACGTGTGCAAAGAGAAGTCTCACTTATTCAGCACTGGCAAAATGAGACCAATAACAGTTTTGCATTATCATGCTCTGTTTGAGATGAGTAAAATGTTCTGGCTTCTAGCTCTAATAGTTTTAACCAGATGTGTCACTGCTCTGATATCCCACTGCAGGTGACATCCTGACTGCAGATGCTCACTTTAGAGTCTGTGTCCATGGTGCACATCTTGTATCTTAAAATCCTGGGAACGTTCATACTAGAGAATGATTTATTTTTGATTTCTGTACAAGGGGCACCCAATTCTAATTAAGTAGTATGTAAATTCTATTTATAAAAGACTTACTTACAGAGTAAGAAGGAAAAAAAATTGCAAATAAGTAAATAAACATATTCTGTTCCTTGCTAATATAAAACCGCACTATTTCAAATTTTTCCAAGATAGTCTTTCTTCATATCTTGATGACAATTGTTTTGAATTTTTGGTGGTTTTTATAAAGTAATTCATAAGCATTTTATATTTAAAAAGAACGAACAAATGGCATGTTATTCAACCTCAACTTCTCTCTCTCCTTCTTTGTCTCTCTCCCTCCCTCTCCTTTCTCTCTCTCTCTCTCTCTCTCTCTCTCTCTCTCTCTCTCTCTCTCTCTCTCTCTCTCTCTTTCTCTGTGTGTGTCTCTCTGTCTCTCTCTCTGTCTCTCTCTTTCTTTCTTTGATATATATGACATAAAACTAGAAAGGACCCAAGAAATGGTCCATATAGTCCAGTTTCTTAATTTTACAGATAAGGAAACTAAATCCCACCAATTAGAAATGAATACCTAGGATCATAAGTAGCAAAAATAATAATTAATATCAGAGGCAGAATTTGAGCCTAGACCTTAGTCTAGACCATAAGGAATTTCTGGTTAGGAAACAATCTACCAATGCAAGTTATTATTGGCTCTTTAGTTTATGGTCTTAGAAGTTAACCTTGGGAACCAAGAACAATGGTTCTGAAAATATGATCTGAGAATCCTCTGGGATTCCTGAGATGATTTCAGGGCATCTGCAAGGTCAAAACTATTTCATAACTATGTTTAGACATTAGGTGTCCATTAAAATGCTCCCCTTTTCAATTACACATCTGTTTAATAATAGATTTTCTTTATATATTTCAATAAAAATAACATATTACAAAAGAATGAATACAGAAACGGATGAAAATACTATTTTTGTACTAAGTCAGATATGAAAGAAATCTATAAAATATGTAAATCAGTTCTACTCTCAATTCTTTGTTCTAGAAAATATGATTATATATTTGACATATATGTTAACAGGTAATGGTTTTATTATTATTTTAAAATGAATTCATGAATAAATATTTGAAATGTATTAGGTTTTATTTCTACTATGGTAAACCTTGGTAGATATAACTCGCATAAACAAAAGCTGTTTGTGATCCTCAATAATGTTTAGAATGTAATGGGTCTTGAGACCAAAACATTTGAGAATTACTGACCTAGAGGTTGTGACTTGCCTAGGGTCACTCTAGCCAGTGTGTACCAACTTCAGAATCTGAAGCCAGGTTTTCCCAATTCTGAAGTTTTAACTATCCATCACTCATTATACTTTAACTTATTAGTTCCTTTTCATATTCCCTCTCATAGATGTTCGAAGTCATTTCTTTCCCCCCAAAGCCTCCCTCTCCTCCTCCCTCCTTCTTCCTCTCCTCTCTGGACTTTCCCCCATTCTACCTCAAGTTGTAAGATTTTTGTTTGTTTTCTAATGTGGGATGGAAAGCCTTAGAGTGGGTGGAAGTAAGAGAGAGAGAGAGACAGAGAGACAGAGAGAGATAGAGAGAGGCAGAGACATAGACAGAGAGACCCAGTACTCTAAAAGGTAATATAGGTGTTTTTTATTGGGGTTTTTTGGGGGGGTATGGATGTGCATTTTTTTCAGAATTCTTTCTGTAGGATGGAGAACTGTCTATCTCCACTAACTCCTTTGCCTCCTATAAGCCACAACTTTTCTATCTAAATAATTGTCCCAAAAGTTACTAAGAACCTTATCATAATTTGATCCAGAAATGTGTTTTTTGTTCCTCTCTTTATTCTGCTTGGCCTTTCTGTAAAATTTTACATGGCCTCACCATATCTTTAGCGTTTGTTTGTAACACTATAATCTCCTAGCTTCTCATCAGCTCAATCAATGTCTTTTACCCAGTACCTTTATGACTGGTTCTGACAAATTTCACCTAACCCAATAGATTCCAGTTTTCCAAGCAAGGCCTCTACTTCTTTCAAAAGCCCTAAAGGTTACTCTGCCTTTCCCACAAACTCTAAATAAGGCCACAATTTGTCACTGAAGAAATCAGTAAAATAAAAGTTTTTAAAGAAAGGAGTAATGAAAACTTCTTACTTTCTTCAATTACATTTAGTCTTACATCCTCAATTATGAATTACATATTTCACCTGGATATAGAGAAGATCTCTCAAACTCATGTCATAATCTAAAGTCTTTATCTTTCCCCCTAAATTTCCTCTTCTACGAAACTTCCCTACTGGAGTGAAAGCATCACTGTCCTTCCAAACATAGGGGGTTCATTAGACCAAAGGCTTCACTTTCCATCACAGCACTTTCATTATCGATTGGAAGATTTTGCCAGTTTTACCCACACATTTCTTGACGTGGTTCAGGCTCTCATCACTTTCTTGTCTAGATTACAACTTCCTTATCTATTTCCTTATCTGTAAAATGGGCATAATCATAGCACCAAATTCCCAAGACTGTTTTGACTTTAAAATGAGATCATATTCATAAACTGCTCAGCGAGCCTTGAAGTATGATATAAATGCTATTGTGATTCATTAATGACGTTGGAAGTCAGACTGCAAACACTGAGGAGTGAATGAGAGTGTAATGACTGTAGGTAGAGAGTTCCTTTAGATGATGCTGTTAGAGAATGATTAACATTGCACTAAGTCTATTCTATTAAAATAAAAAATTATTCTTCATCAGTAAGAAAGCACCATATTTGCTCCAACATCTCAGATCTTGATGGGCCACAAGGAAATGTAAATAACACTAAATATGAAGAGGGAATTATCTAGACCCAGCACACAAAGAAGTAACTGAATAATTAAGAGTCAGCATATTGAAAAAGGCTCTATGTACCTCTTCTTTCTCACCATACTCTCTCGGTGACTTTATGAGACAACCATAGCCACAGAAGTGATTCTTAAATCCATATATCAAATTCCTGATTTCTCTCCTGAGTTCTAGTTCCACATTTCCAGTGGTTTGCTTGACATTTCCACCAGTATGTTGCATAGACATTCCAAATGTTTCTAAATGGAAATAAATATTTTTGCCCCCATACCTTCTAACACCATCATTCTTGTAATTTCCCAAGTTAGCAATCTAGGAGTCAATTTTTTTCTTTATTCACCACCCATATTCCAAGTTATCATACTTACATCTCTCCATTATATTTTGTATCTATTCTCTTGTTTATTCACACTATAGTCACCCTGGGCTACCCTCTCATCATCTCTCCACTGGACTATTGAAATAACATCTTAATCAGTCTTTGTATCCAATCTCTTCCTTCTTCAGTCTGCCCCCTACAATGATGCTATAGTGATAATCCTAAACACTTAAATCACACTCTCATTCCATTGCTCAGGAAGGTTCGGTAACCTTGTATTAGCTAAAGGATAAAATGCCAATTCTCTGCTCAACATTTAAAGCCCTTCACTATGTGGCTCCAGTCTAAATGAAATATAGTAGTATATATAAATACACACATACATATGTACATATACACATATGTGTAAATATATATACACATATAAATATATATGTATCTCTATACAATAGGAGCTTGAAATACAGTAGGAGCTTAACAAATGTTTGCTGACATTCATTTATGGATGACTTCTATACTTTTGCACAGAACATCATCTCTGCCTGTAATGTTTCCCCATCTGATCCCTACTCTTGTAAATTCTAGCTCTCTTCAAGACTCAGCTCTCATATCAGCTTTCCAAAGTCATTTCCTGATTATGGTTCCCCTACCCCCACCACCAATCAGTGGATTCCCTCTACCCACCACCAATCAGTGGATTCCCTCTAAAATGTTGTGCATTTATTTTGTCTATAGTTTATGTTGTGGTATTCTAGCAAGCTCCTTGGTGGTGGGGATTGTATTTCTTTTGTTATTTCAAGTACCTAGCACAATGCCAGGCATCTATTAAGTGCTTGAGCAATACTTACTGATTTATTGCTCACAATCTAAGAGGTAGCAAACATATGAACTGAGATCAGAACATAGATCTGACTCTAAGAATAGTGCTGTTTCCATACCATATTGGTTCTCATTTCAACACGCTTCCTTAAATCAAAAATAAATTGATAGATTCCTATGCATAGACTCTTTCTTAGGAAATTTTTAAAGTTAGATGATAGAAATAGAAATCCAAAAGTGAAATCCCTCTAAGTAATACTATAAAATTTTTTCTTTCTCTGCCTGAGTAATGTACTTTCTGAAAAGAGTTCATGAAAATAATGCCATCCTCTTTGTCTATAAATCTTGGGAAAAGCCAGCAATCTGGATTCAAGTAGGAGTATGATTTTAATGGAGTTCTCTCTCTCCCTATCCAGTGAAAATTCTCAAGTATCACCTATCTTGATTTAAATAAGATTGTATTTTACTTTTGAAGCAGTTCTATAGTGTTTTTATGTGTGTGCTTCCCTTGGCAACATAACACTAACATTTTTTTTAATTTAAATAAAATGGAATAAGAAAAGTCCAATTCCTCCCCCCTCCCCTTTACCCACTCCAAGACAGAATGCATTCTGATTACCCCTTCTCCCAATCTGCCCCTTCTTCTATCACAATCCTCCCTTCTCTTATCCCTATCTCCTCTATATTCCCATAGGGCAAAATAGATTTCTATACCCCAATGCCTATATGTCTTATTACCCAGTTCCACATATAAACAATGTTTAAAATTCATTTTTAAAACTTTGAGTATAAACTTCTGTCCCTTCCTCCCTCCCCACCCATGACCATTGAGAAGGCAAGCAATTCAATATGGGGTGTGCATATGAAGTTATGGAAAATACTTCCATAACAGTCAGGATGTGAAAGACAATTTCTCTCCATCCTATCTCTCATTTATTGTATTCTCTTTTTTTGACCCTGTCCTTCCTCAAAAGTTTTTATTTCTAATTACCCCTCCTCTTATTTGTCATACAAAAAATATACATTTCCCACCTTTGCTCCTCATCTCTTTGCCAGGACCAGTATTATTCTGTTGTTCTAAATTCTGAGATAGAAATCATTGCTTTTCTGTGTGGTCTTCGACTTAGCACTCAACACAGGCAGTGGCCTCAAGTATAAGTCAGCTCATGAATTTGATCTCATTAGGCCCATGATTTAATCAACTGAAAATAAACACGATTCTGTGAAATATTTGTCAAAATACTTACACATTCATACATGCCAGCACACTAGTGTATTTATTATGAGTACTAGGCTTATGCCAAATAAACACTATAATTAACATACGAAATTTTCCACCAATTCTTCCTTATATTTCTATTTATGCATGGAATATTTCAATTAATTCATGCATAGAAAACTAAGAGCTATCAGTTTTTCTCACTCCTAACAATTCCCTGTCATTACAATCATATGTTTCTTTCTGGGTTTCAGAGATGGAAGGAGTCTACAATCTCATCTATTTGGTTATTCCTTCCATATAACTCATTGTACTACTTTCTATTTTCTTTTATTTCTTTTACTTTATAAAGTAAAATAAAGTTTACAACATACCTCATCATAGATTATATTTGCAGCTTCATGGAATTTAATCATTTTTTAACTCAGTGATTTGTTTGTATAGTTCAATAACTTTTCCAATACTGAAAAAGCACGAGAATTTTCTATCCTTTTGTTACTTGTGAAATCTTCCATTTGGTAAAGCATTCTAATATTTGAGCGTTTTTCTTTGACAATAGAATGGACCCATGTCATAGCATATTTATCACCTTAATTCACTTGAGTATTTCTAGGGAGAATTTGGGTTAGCAGAGTGTTAGGATCCAGAGATAAAGAGTTCTGTTATGCCTATTTATATTGCTGAGAAAGTTATGATGTGATTTGCTCCAAGTTCTATATTGAAAATCACAATCTGAGAATTGGAAGAAACCATATAGATCATTTATTCTGAGTCAAACATGAACATGAACCCTCTCTACAATAACTGGGATAAATAAATGCTCATCGATTATCTCCATAAAGATCTCCAGTGACGGTTAGATCCTCCCTTTTTGAGGAAGTCCTTAAAACTTTAGGACAATTCTAGGTTTAGGTAAGTTACTCTTTTCATTGAACTACAACCTGACTTTCTGCAGTGTCTATTCATTGTTTCTTGTTCAGTCTTCTAGACCAAGGAAAACAAGTCTAATAACTCTCTTTCATGACACAGCTTAACGATCAAAATTTTTCCAGGATAAACATCCTTATTTCTTTCAAACAACTCTCATGTGATATGATCCACAAGCCTTTCATTGTCCTGATTGTCTTCCTCTGGAAAGACACAGTTTCTCACTGCCCTTTTTAAAATGGGAGGTCCCTTCTCAATGAGGTCACTCAGCAAATGGAAACAACAGTACCTATCCCCTTCAGTTCATTTGTGCACTACCCAGACACCTGCCCCAATGCAGCCCTGTGATCCACCAGAAAAAAGCTAATCAGTACCTGTAAACCATAAAGAGAATTTTTGTTAGTCACAAAGATGATCACTACAATGCATATCTACAATGCATATCATGCACCCTACTCTTTTTTTTTTT
>JAQQSK010000073.1:0-22509 GCA_028658325.1 Potorous gilbertii
ATCAAGAAATAGTTTGTAATTACTTTACTTTTCCATTTTTGTAAATGGTTTATGTAGCATGAAAACTGTTCTCTGAAAGTTTGATAAAATTAAGTTGCAAATAAGTCTGATATTTCTGTGCATGTCAGTGTGTGTGTGTTGTCTGTGTGTGTGTGTCTGCTTTGAGAGTTTTTCAGTTTTTCTGAGACAGTTTTTAATGGCTGCTATCTACCAATATTCAAGATACTCTGCTTCCTTCTTCAGTTTTTTCAGTGTTTTTCTTATAGTCTTTCTCTCCTCCACAAGACCTACTTTTATAATAAGGGACTTCATCAAGGATATTTATAGTCCCTCAAACACCAGCATATCCTTACACTTAGTAATTAGCCATGATTTATTCCTCCATGCCATCTCAACTATAGACAGTAGTTATACCCTTGACCTTGACATCACCTAGAAATGCTTCACTCACATGTTTATAAATTCTGAAATTACTTTATCTCATAATACTTTGTTATCATTACACCTATCCCTCTGCTTATGACCCCTAACCCCATTCTCCCCATGGCATACCAATCCCTATAGCCATCCATTGTTTCCCACTCCATCACCTACATGCTGATTTTACTCTCCTCCCTATCTCATCTTCACTCCTTGATGAACCAGTTCAATTGTATACTGTTCTCCAACATGCCTTTGGCTCTTTTCCTACCAACAATCTTGCCTCCCACTTATCTCATCCTTGGATTACCCCCCCCCCCAATCAATCATTGTTTTCACCTTTATTCGTGTAGCTACTGGACAGAGCTGGAGAAAATAATGAAATTGTAATGACTGGATCCACTCTAAATGTATGTTACACAACATCAATTATGCCCTTATTGCTATGAGACAATCTTTTTACATGCCTCTGAAAAAAATAAATTATCCCACCCATTCCAGCAATTTTTTCAACCTTTTCATCCTTTTACAAACCTCCCATAGCCCCCATATGCATATCCTCTCAGTCATATAGGCTACTTCACATTTTGCTGAAAAACGTGAGTGCATAAGACTACCTTCCTTCTCTTCTCACAGAACTTGGATACCTTCAGTCTCCTTCAAACCTCCCTCACACAAAGACATGGTCAGGTTAAACCTTTCTACATACATGTGATCTTAGTCTTTCCAGGCTTCTCCAGTAGATTATCCACTCTGTCATTCACACATCTTCAATGCCTTTCTGTTTACTAGATGCTTCTCTAGTACCTACAAACATTTTCATGACCCTAATCATTTTCAAAAAGAAAAGATAAAACCTTCCCTTTATCCATCCCCATTATCTATCACTTATCTCTCTTCTGCTTTTAGCTAACCACTTTCACAAGGTTGTCTAAGTGCATCTTCCACTTATTTGCCTCTCATTCTTTACTTAATTCTCTATGACCTGGCTAGTACAACAATGACATCAACAAAAGAGCTCTGTAGACCTTCTGCTGGCCTCATTGCTGTATGCCTGTGAAACCTGTACAGTATACCAGTGTCATGCCAGGAAGCTGAATCACTTTCATTGCAATTGTCTTAGGAAGATTGTGAAGATCACCGGGCAGGATAAGGTAATTGACACTGAAGTCTTTCTCAAGCTAAGCTGTCAAATATACAAACTACTACTGAAAGTACAATTCCAATGGGCTGGACATATGGTTTCTTTGTAGAACATGCCCTTTCCTAAAAGATTGTTTCACAGAGAATTTGTGCAAGGAGGACACTCACATGGTGGTCAGAAGAAGCAATACAAGCACACTCTGAAGGTGACTCTGAAGAACAGTGGAATTGATTTTGTGGCCTGAGAGACACTGGCAAAGGACCATCCCACATGTTGAGTGCACATGAAAGAAGGTGTTGTGCTCTATAAGCAAAGTAGAATATCAGGAGCTGAAAAGAAACATGAGAAAAAATATATAGTGAATGCACCCCAAATGTTCACATTGGCTATTTATGCCTGACTGTGGTGGAGCGTTCTGCACTCATATTGGTTTGATCAGCCACTTTAGCACACTGTAACTTGACTCTAACATAGTGCTATCATTGTGGTCCTCTTTAAGAATAAAGAACAGCAACCAGACCAACCAGTAATCTGGCTATTAACTTCATTATTCAACTGAACTTTCTTTCTCCAAAGTTCTAATGATCTCTTAATCAACAGACCTAATTACTTCATTCTCCTTTTATTGCACTTACAAATATTCTGTGATCTATTCTTCCATGCCACCTAAACTACACACAGAGCAATTATATTCTTGACCTCAAGAGAGCCTTAAAACTTTTTAATTACCTCCTCCCCTTGATATTGTCCTCTCTGTAGGTTTTAATGACACTGTTCTCTTCTGGTTCTTCCATTTGTCTAACCACCAATCATTAGTATTTTTTTTCCTGGACATTTATCTACATATCCTGCTAAGTATGGGTGTCCTTTGTGGCTTTATTGTGGGCCTTTTTCTCTTTCCCTCCATATATTACTTTACTTGTTGATGTCAACATATTTGTTGAATTCATTTATGATTTCTGTGCAGAACATTTTCAGATTCTTTCCCCTCTCACAATTAGATAAATCTAACCCCCCACAAATGAAGAATGAAGTTAAGTAGATGAATAGAATTTTGAAATAGTTAGATAGAATAGACTTCAGGAGAAAATTGAGTGAGGATAGAAAAGAATAGACCTTTTTTCTATCAGATCATGGCACCTACAAGAAAAATGACCACAAATATCTCACAACTAAATGCAGAAAAGGAAAAATATAAATTCATTCTTTTCGGATCACAATGCACAAAGCCATGGAAACAGATTAAAAATTAATTGAAAAAGAAATAATTCAATGCAAAAGAATGAATGGCTCAACAAGCTAATCACAGAAATAGTCAATAATTTCATCAAATAGAATAAAAATTAGAAGATAACTAAATTTATGGGATGGTGTCAAAGTGATAAATATGGGAAATTTTATATCTCTAAATGCTTACGTCAGTAAAATACAGAAAGAATGAATCAAGAATTGGGAGTGTAACTAAAAAAACTAGAAAAAAAGTAAAAATCCTCAACTAAACATTAAGGTGGTAAATCTACAAAACAAAGGAAAGTTAACAAAATTTAAGGAAAAAACCATTGAACTGGTAAATGAAATCAGGATCTGCCTTTATGGGAAAAATAAAATCAAATAGATAAATAAATTGTGGGAGGGGCTGGGGTGGTAGCAGTGATTGTTAAGTCATTTTTCTTGAGATGGATTACACTAGTCCCATACTATATCAGAATATGGTGACCAACAAAACTACCTGGCACTGATTTAGAAATAGTGTCAGATCAGTGGAATGGAATGGAGAATTGTGATTATATGAAACTGAAAAGATATTGCACAAACAAAACCAATGCAACCAAGATTTGAAGGAAAGTCGAAAGTTGGAAAACCTTTTTTTACAGCATATACAACTGATAAAGACATCTTTTCTTAAATAAATGGAGAAGTGAGTCAAACTTGTAAGAATACAAATCATTTCCTGATTGATAAATGTTCTGTAGATATGAACAAGCAGTTTTAAGATAAAGAAATCAAAGCAAAATACATTCATACAATAATATTGTAAATCACTATTGATTAGATAAATAAGTATTAAAGCAGAGCTGATGTAGAGACTCATACTTATCAGGTTGAATAATATGACAGAAAAAGAAAATGATCAATGTTGAAGGAGATATGGCAAAATTGGGGCAATAGTGCATTGTTGCTGGAATTGTAGAATGATAGAAACATTGTGGAGAGCAATTTAGAACTATGCCTAAAGGACACTAAAACTGCATACCTGGTGATCCAATAATACCATTACTAGTTCTGTATCCAAAAGAGATTTAAAAAGAGGGGTAGGGTGGAAGGGAAGGATATACTTGGACAAAAATATTTATAGCAGTTCTCTTTCTGATGGCAAAGAATTGGAAATTGAGGAGAAATCCATCTATTGGATAATGGTTGATTCAGTTGGGTTTTATAAATTGAATTGAATAACATTGTCCTATAAGAAATGATGAGTACACAGATTCTATTAAAAAAAAGAAAAATTTACATGAGTTGATGCAAAGTGAAGTGAGCAGAATCAGAACATTGGACAGAATAACAGTAAGATTACACATGCAATACCTTAGTCATTCATAGTTGATCACTCTACAATAGTTTTTCTCTAGATGAAAATTCCAAATTCTAGGAAGAAAATGTCTATTCATATCCAAAGAGAGAACTGATGGAGTCTGAATGCAGAACAGAGAATGCTATTTTCAACTTTTAAGTTTCAGAGTAGTTTTTCTTTTCCTTTAGATCTATTTCTTCTTTCAAAACATTACAAATATGGAAATGTCTTATATGATTGCATATATAGAAAATATTTAATTATTTATTGTCTTAAGGAGGAGGGGATAAGGAAGGGAAGGAGAAAACTGGAAACTCAAAATTTACCAATGATTGTAAGAATTTGTCTCTAAATTTAAATAGAAAAAATGAAATATGATTTTTTTTAATTTACTTATTTATTTTTAGTTTTCGACGTTCATTTCCACAAGATTTTGAGTTTCAAACTTTCTTCCCACATTTCTCCTGCCCCCACCACAAAACACTGCATTCTGATTACCCCTTCCCCCAATCTACCTGCTTTTCTAGCTCACCCCTTACTTCCCTTATCTCCATCTTCTCTCTTTTCTTGTAGGGCAAGACAGATTTCTACACCGCATAACCTGTATTTCTTATTTCCCAGTTACATGCAAAACCAATTCTCAACATTCATTCTTAAAACCTTGATTCCAATGTCTCTCCTTTCCTCTATCCACATCCCTACTGAGAAGGCATGTAATTCAATGTAGGCTATGTGTGTGTGTGTGTGTGTGTGTGTGTGTGTGTGTGTGTGTGTGTGTAGTTTTGCTAAAGATTTCCATAATACACCTGTTGTGAAAGACTAACTATATATCCCTCCATCCTATCCTGTTCACCCAATTATTCTATTCTCTCTTTCGATCTTATCCCTCTCCAAAAGTGTTTATTTCTAATTGGCCCCCTTCTTTCATTTTCCCTCCCTTCTACCATGCCCCCACTGCACTTATCGCCTCCTCCCCTACTTTCCTGATGTGTCAGATAGATTTTCATACCAAATTAATTGTGCCCGTTATTCCCTCCTTAAGCCAAATGTGATGAGAGTAAGCATCACTTTTTCCCTCTCATTTCCTCCTCTTCTGTTCCATTGAAAAAGTTTTTTCTTGCCTTTTTTTAAAGAGAGATAATTTGCCCCATTCTATTTCTCCCTTTCTCCTCCCAATGTGTTCCTCTCTAACCCCTTTTACACATCATCAGTTCATTCTTATTCAACCTGTGTCTACGTGCGTGTATGTGTGTGTGTGTGTTTGTGTGTGTATAATCCCTCTAACTACCTAAACACTGAGAAAAGTTTCAAGAGTAACAAACATTATCTTTTCATGTAGGAATATAAACAGTTCAATTTTAGTAAGTCCCTTATGATTTCTCTTTCCTGTTTACCTTTTCATTCTTCTCTTGGTTCTTGAGGTTGAAAGTCAAATTTTCTATTCAGCTCTGGTCTTCGCATCAGGAATTCTTGAAAGTCCTCTATTTCAATGAATGACCCTTTTCTTTCTTGCAGTATCATTCTCAGTTTTTCTGAAGGTGATCTAATACTAGTTCCTTTGACTTCTGGCTTTCTTTCTGACTGCTTGGAATGTTTTCATCTTGACCTGAGAACTCTGAAATTTGGCTATAATATTCCTAGGAATTTTTATTTTTGGATCTCTTTCAGGAGGTGATCAATGGATTCATTCAGCATTGAATTTGGTCTCTGGTTCCAGAATATCAGGGCAGTTTTCCTTGATAATTTCATGAAAGATGATGTCTAGGATCTTTTTTAGATCATGGCTTTCAGATAGTCTCATAATTTTTAAATTGTCTCTCTTGTCCCTATTTTCCAAGTCAGTTGTTTCTCCAATGAGATATTTCACTTTGTCTTCTGTTTTTTCATTCTTTTGGTTTTGTTTTGTAATTTCTTGTTTTCTCATAAAGTCATTAGCTTCCATTTGCTCCATTCTAATTTTTAAAGAACTATTTTCTTCAGTGAGCTTTTGAACCTCCTTTTCCATTTGACTAATTCTGCTTTATAAAACATTACTCTCATTGGTTGTTTGGACCTCTTTTGCCATTTGGGTTTGTGTATTTTTAAAGGTGTTATTTTCTTCAGCATTTTGGGATGTCTCCTTTAGCAAGCTATTAACCTGCTTTTCATGCTTTTCTTGCACCTCTCTCATTTCTCTTCCCAATTTTTCCTCCACCTCTCTTACTTGATTTTCAAAATCATTTTTGAGCTCTTCCATGGCCTGAGACCATTGAATATTTTTTTTTTTAGGTTTTAAATGCAGAAACCTTGACTGTTAAGTCTTCCTCTGATGGTATGTATTGTTCTTCCTCATCCAAAAGGATGGGAAGAAAATACCTGTTTACCAAGAAAGTGATCTTCTATAGTTTTGTTTTCCCTTTTTTTGGGCATTTTCCCAGTCAGATACTTGACTTTTGAGTCTTTTGTCAAGAGGAGGACATATGCTGGGAACGTGTAAGTTCTCACTTCCTCCAAAGTGGCACCATCAAGGGAAAGGAGTTTACTCTTTTCCTGTCCTATGCTCTGGACTTGAAGCTACCCCAAGCTTTTCTGCCCAGGATCTTCTCCAAAGCCTCCACCAGCTCCATCATGCCAGTCCTCCTCTTCACCCCTAGGGCAGCCTAGGGCAGAGCTGAGATTCAGATCAGCGACTCAATTCCCCCAGGGTCTGTAGCCTGAGAGCACCAAAAATGAATATTGCTCCTGCTGTACCTGGGGCCAGGTATAGGGGAAGGCCCTGCTCCCTTCTCCCTGGGATGGAGGAGCTTTCTCACTGACCTTTGAAACTGTCTTTGGTATTTGTGGGATGAGAGATTTGGGAACCGCAGCTGTTGGCCAGGAGTTTGCCTGCACCAGTCCTGTCACTGCCACACACCCCACACTGAGCCATGCTCTACTCTGCACCTGGTGTGATAAACCTTTCCTGTTGGCATTCCAGGCTGTCTTGTGCTTGAAATCTCTTTCACTCTGTCGTTTTATGGATTCTGCTGCTCTAGAATTTGCTTAGAGTCATTTTTTAAAGGTATTTTATCCTCTGTGGTGGAAGAACTTCTACAGGTCATCCTTCTACTCTGACATCTTGGCTCCACCCCTTTAGAGTATAATTTCATATGATTATATATACTTTTAATTTTTTCCTCTGAAAACTATCTGTTCATATTCTTGGACAATTTATCAATTGGAGAATAACATATGTTCTTGTACATTTGACTCAGTTGTCTTTATATTTTAGAAATGAAGTCTTTACCACAGACACTAACTGCAAAAGTTCTTTCCCAATTTTCTGCTTTCCTCCTCATCTTGGTTGCATTGGGTTTGCTTGTGCAAAACCTTTTCAATACAACATAATAAAAATTATACATTTTTCACTTCATAATGTTCTCTATCTCTTGCTGGGCCTTAAGTTTCTTCATTCTCCATAAATCTGACAAATACATTATTCCTTACTCCCCTAATTCGTTTATAGTATCAGTCTTTATACTTACATCATGTAGCCACTTGGACTTTATTCTTGTGTACAGTGTCAGGCATTGGTCTAGATCCAGTGACTACCACACTGTTATCCAGTTTTCCCAGTAATTTTTGTCAAACAGTGAGTTCTTATCCCAGAAGCTGAGTTCCTTGGGTCTATCAAACAGTCAATTGTTATTTCATTAATTACTGTACCTTGAACACCTAACCTATTCCACCGATCTACCCCTCTGTTTCTTAGACAGTACCAAGGTGTTTTGTCGGCTGATGCTTTATAATACAATTTGAGATGTGGCAAGACTAGCCCAACTTCCTTAGCATATTTTTCATTAGTTCTCTTGATATTCTGTACCATTCAGATGTATTTTGATACTATTTTTTCTGGCTGTAGAATATAATTATCTGGTACTTGGATTGGTATAGCACTGAATAAGTAAAATACTGTAGGAAGAATTGTCATTTTTATTATATTAGCTTGATCTACTCACTAGCAACTGATGCTTTTCCAATTACTGATTTTATTTATGCAAAAAGTGTTTCTTAATTGTGGTGATATAGTCCTTGGGTTTGTTTTGGCAGGTAGACTGCCAGAAACTATAGTTTTTACTGTAGCTTTCAATGGGATTTCTCTTTCTATCTCTTGCTGTTGGGCTTTGTTAGTAATATACAGAAATCCAGATGATTTATCTGCTTTTATTTTGTAACCTGCAACTTTGCCAAAGTTGTTTATTATTTCAAACAGCTTTTTACTTGATTCTCTGGGATTCTCTAAGTATGTCATCATATCAACTACAAGGAGTGGTAATTTAGTTTCTTCTTTGCCTATTCTCATTCCTTCAATTTCTTTTTCTTGCTATAGCTAGCATTTCTAATACTATATTGAATAACAGTGGTGATAATAGACATCCTTGTTTCACTCCGATCTTATTGGAAATGCATCTGTCTTGTCCCCATTGCCTATAATGTTTGCTGATGATTTTAGGTAGATGCTGCTTATTTTTATGGAAAGTTCCATTTATTCCTATGCTTCCCAGTGCTTTCAATAAGAATGGGTGTTGTATTTTGTCAAAAACTTTTTGTCTATCTGTTGAGATGTGGTTTCTGTTAGTTTTATTTGTTGATATGATCAATAATGCCAATAGTTTTTTCTAATAATGAACCAGCTCTGCATTGCTGGTACAAATCCTACCTGATCATAACGTGTTATTCTCATGATAAGTTGCTGTATTATTTTTGCTAATATCTTATTTAAAATTTTTGCACCTATATTCTTCAGAGAAACTGGTCTATAATTTTCTATCTCTATTTTGGTTCTTCCTAGGTTAGGCATCAGAACCGTATTTGTATCATAAAAAGAATTTGATAGGACTTCTTTGGCAATTTCCCCAAATAGTCTATATAGTATTGGAATGGACTGTTCTTTAAAGCTTTGACAGTATTCACTTGTAAATCCATCTAGCCCTGGAGATTTTCTCCTAGGGAGTTCACTGATGACTTGTTCAATTTTCTTTTCTCTGATGGGATTATTTAGGAACTCAACTTTCTCTTCTGTTAATCTGGGGAATTTATATTTTTAAAATAATCATTCATCTCATTTAGTTTGTTGAATTTATGGACATACAGTTGGACTAAGTAACTTCTAACTATGGTTTGAATTTCCTGCTCATTGGAGGTGAGTTCACCTTTTTCATTTTTGATATTGTTCATTTGATTTTCCTTATTTTTTTAAATCGAATTGACCAATAGTTTATCAGTTTTATTGGTTTTTTTTCATAAAACCAACTATTAGTTTTATTTATTAGTTCAATAGTTTTCTTAATTTTAATTTTACTAGTCTCCTTTGGTTTTCAGTATTTCTAATCTGTTATTTTGATTTTCAATTTGTTCTTTTTCTAGCTTTTTTAGCTGCATGCCCAGTTCATTGACCCCTCTTTCTCTACTTTATTCATGTAGGCATTCAAAGATATAAAACTTCCCCTAAGAATTGCTTTTGTAGTATCCCATAAGTTTTGGTAGGTTGTCTCATTATTGTCATTACCTTGAATGAAGTTGATTGTTCCTGTAGTTTGTTGTTTAACCCACTCATTTTTTAGAATTAGATTGCTTAGTTTCTAATCAGTTTTTGGCATATTTCCAAAGCCTTTGATTACATATAATTTTTGTTGAATTATGATCTGAGAAAGATACATTGACTATCTGTGCCTTTCTGCACTGGATTCTGAGGTCTTTATGGCCCAATACATGTTCAATTTTTGCATATGTGCCGTGTATCACTGAGAAAAACATGTATTCCTTTTAATCCCCATTCACTTTTCTCCAGAGAGCTATCAGATTACATTATCCAGTGTTTTATTCACCTCCTTCACTTCTTTCTTGTTTCTTCTGAGCTTAGATTTATGAAGTTCAGAAAGGGGGAGATTGAGGTCCCCCACTGGTATAGTTTTGCTGTCTATTTCTTACTGTAACTCCCTTAACTTATTCTCTAAGAATATGGATATTATACCACTTGAAGAATATATGTTTAATAATGAAATTTCTTTGTGGTCTCTGGTGCCTTTTAGCAGGATGTAGTTTCCTTCCTTTCCCCTTTTAATTACATCTATTTCTGCTTTTTTTGTGTGAGATTAAGATTGCTGCCCTTGCTTTTTTTTTCACATCAGCTGAAACACAAAATATTCTGCTCCAATCTTTTACTTTTACCCTGTGTGTGTGCCCCCATTTCAAATGTGTTTCTTGTAAACAATAATTTTTTTGGATTATGGTTTTTAATCCATTCTGCCATCCATTGCTGTTTTATGGGAGAGTTCATCCTATTCACATTCTCAGTTATGATTACTATCTGTGTCTTCCCTCCTTCCCCTTTCCCCTTGCTTATGCTTTCAGTTCTCCCTTCTCCCTTCCCCTCCATAATGGAGTTAAATTTTTGTCTATAGCCTCCCTAGGTCATCCCTCCCTTCTTTCAGCCACCCTCCTTTTTAATCCCCCTTTTCCTTTACTACTTCTTCCTTTCCGTTTAGCCTCCCATACCTTTTCTTCCCCCTTTCCCTCCTACTGCCTATTAGAGATAGTTGCATTTCTATACTTAACTGAATTTGTTGCACCCTTTTTGAATCCAATCAGATGAGAGTACCTCTCAAACAATACTCATCTCCCTCCCCTCTTTCCCTCTGCTGTTATACATTTTGTGCCTCTTCCTGCGATGGAATTTATTTTTTTTTTGCCTCCTCCATTTCACATCTCCCATTCCAATCCCTTTGTACCCTTAAATCACATTTGTTATCATCACATTTTTTAATTTTTACTCATTCCATCTCTCTATATATGTCCCTTTTATATTTCATAATAAATATACAATTCTCAAGATTAACAAGTATCTTATTCCCTTATGGGGATGTAAACAGTTTGCCCATATTGAGAAACAAATTTGTTTTTGTTCCCTTGTTTACCTTTTTATGCCTCTCTTGAGACCTGTGTTTAAAGATTGAATTTTCCATTGAGTTCTGGTCTTTTCAGTGGGAAGGTCTGCAAATCTCTTATTTCATTGAATGTCCATCTCCTAGCCTGAAATATTATGCTCAACTTTGCTGGGTAATTAATCTTTGGTTATAATCTCAGCTCCTATGCCTTATGGCATATCATATTCCAATTCCTTTTATCTTTTTATGTAGAAGTTGCAAGGTCTTGTGTGATAATGACTGTAGCTCCTCTATATCTGAATGGGTTCTTTCTAGCTGCCTGCAGTATTTTCTCCTTCACTTGATAGTTCTGGAATTTGGCAACAGTATTCCTTGGTGGTTTTAGTTTGAGGTCCCTTTCAGAAAGCAAATGGTGGATTCTTTCAATGACTATTTTGCCCTTTGAATCTAGGGCTTCCTCATTGGATAAACAACTGACCTGGAAAATAGATCCAGGGAAAACGATTTAAAAATTATGGGGCTACCAGAAAATCATCATCAAAAAAGAGTCTACACCTCATCTTTCCTGAAATTATCAAGGAAAACTGCCCTGATAGTCTAGAACCAGAGAGCAAAACTGATATCAAAAGAATCCAATACACAGATCACCTTCTGAAAGAGATCTGAAAAGAGAAACTCCTAGGAATGTTGTAGCTAAATTTCAGAGTTCCTAGATCAAAGAGAAAATATTGCTAGCAAATACAAAGAAACATTCGAGTATTATGGAAATACAATCAAGATAACACAAAATCTAGCAGGTTCTGCATTAAGGGATCAAAAGGCTTGGAATATGGCATTCTGGACATCAAAAGAACTGAGATTAAAATGGAGAATTACCTACTCAGGAAAACTGAGTATAATACTTCAGGGGAGAAAATGGTCATCCAATGAAACAGAGGACTTTCAAGCATTCTTGATGAAAATACCAGAGCTGAACAGAAAATTTGACTTTTAAACAGAAGAATGAAAAGAAGCATGAAAAGGTAAACAGGAAATAGAAATCATAAGGGACTTACTAAAGTTGAACTGTTTACATTCCTATATGGAAAGATAGTATTTGTAACTTCAGAATTTTCTCAGAATTCGGGTAGTTGGAGGGATCACACACACACACACACACACACACACACACACACACACACACGTATAGACAGAGAGCACAGGCTGAGCTGAAAAAGAAGCGATGCTATCTAAAAAAAATAAAATTAAAGATTTTGAGAGGATTATACTGGGAGGAAAAAGAGAGAAATGGTCCTCTTCAGCCACAGCAAGAGGGACCCTCCTTAGTGATCTTCCTAGCCTCACATTCTAAGAAACTCTTTATCCCTTCTGCTGCTCCCACTGTTCCAGGGTTTTTCCCAAGGAGATATTCTCTGGGCTCATCAAGGTCAAAAAGGGGAAGGAAATAGCAGTTATGGATCACTCCACCATGTAGGCTCCCAGAACCAGAAAGTGACATGAAATTTTTTTTAAGCCTACAAAATCATCATATTAAAACTCCCACTTAAATACCAATTGAAAAATAATTTAAATCAAAAAAGAGATGAAAGAAAAAAATTTTTAAGTGATCTAATAAATAAAACTAAAAAGGTTTTAAAAATAAAATAGATGCACCATTACATAATTCAGTTTCAAAAAGAAAGAAGATAGATACATTGACGGTATTAAAAATGGAAAATGTGAATTCACTACTAATGAGGAAGACAGTAAATTACTTATTGGAGTTTTTCCCACCATCCTTTATGTCAATAAAAGTGACAATCTAAATTAAAAAGATGACTATTTACAAAATTATATATCCTATAGATTTACATAATAGAAAATAACACTAGAATACTTCTACCTTAGAAAAATGAATAAAATAAGCTATAATTGAACTCACAATGGGAAGAAAACACAAAAAAAGATGAATTCACTAGTATATTATACAAAATATTTAAAGAAAAATGAATTCCAATGCTACATAATCGTTTTCAAAAATAAGTAAATGAATTGGATACTTTTCTATGACTCAAATATGACCCTTTAAAAATTCATTTTGGAGTGAGGGAAACGTCAAGATGGCAGAGCTGTCTTTCAAACACCACCAAATACCAGTAAGAAATGTTTCCATATAAACTCTGGAGTAGCACAACCCACAAAAAAAGAATGAAACAGGCTCCTAGCAGTATACAACCCAGAAGGTTAATGGGAAAGCTCTATTGTATCACATTGGGAGAGGGTTTCTTCCAGCACAAAACAGGTCTGCACAGATTTGTTCCCAACAAAGCTAGAGCTAGCCCCAGAGGACTGAATCATTGACAGTTGTGACAGTTTCCAGACTTCTCAACCCACAAGCACCAAAGACAACTTAAAAGGTTAATTAGAAAGGTGTGTCAGGCCTGGGTAGGAAAGGAGCCTAGTCCCTCTATAGACTGGAAAGGAAGCAGTGTTGGCAGCATCTGCTGCTTCCAGAGTTCTCAACATATACATATTGACGATATTGAGCAGCTGATCAGAAGAGGATTGTAAGGACCTCTTTGCTGGTGTTTAGGCAGGATTCTTTTGCTTTGCTGGTACTTAGATCTCAGTCACAGTCCTGGGTGGCAGTTATGGAGTTAAGAAGAATGCTGGCACGGTGGAATTTGTGGCAGCAGTGGAAGGAGGATCCTCCTCACAGTACTAAAAATGGAAACAGTGCTTGTGGTAACTCACAGACAAGATCACACACCACAAGATCTCCTTTGGTATACAACTTTGAAAGAAGTAAAAATTTACAGATTCCTAGAAATATCTCTGAAAATAGCCATGTAAAATCCCTGGAGCTTGAGACAATGCACTCTCCACTGTGGAAGCAGAGCCCTACCTTAACAAAGAGTTAAAAAGTCAAATAATTTGTTGAGTATATGTAAAAGCAATAGAGGGGGAGAAATTAGAATATAGAATCTTGTATTGGTGACAAAGAAAATTAAAACATACAACCAGAAGAAGAAAGCAAAGTCAAAACAACTACATCCAAAACTTCCAAGAAGAATATGAATTGTTCTCAGGTCATGGAGGAGCTTAAAAAGGATTTTAAATATCAAGCAAAAAGTAGAGGAAAAGTTGGGAAAAGAAAGAAGAGTGATGCAACAAAATCATGAAAAACAAGTCAACAGTTTGCTAAAGGACACCCCAAAAATACTGAAGAAAATACCACTTTAAAGACTAGACTAACCCAAATGGCAAAAGAGTCCAAAGAGTCAATGAGGAGAATTCCTTTAAAAGTAGAACTGGCCAAATAGAAAAGAAGGTCCAAAAGCTCACTAAAGAAAATGATTCCTTAAAAATTAAAATGGAGCAAATGGATGCTAATAACTCTATGAGAAAACAAGAAATTATACAACAAAATCAAAAGAATTAAAAAATAGAAGACAATGTGAAATATCTCACTGGAAGAAGAAACTGACCTAGAAAATAAAAGGAGATAATTTAAAAATTTTTGGACTACCTGAAAACTATGACAAAAAAGAGCCTAGACATTATCTTTCAAGACATTATCAAGGAAAACTACCCCAATATTTTGGAAACTGTGTAAAATAGAAATTGAAAGAACCTACCAATCACCTCCTGAAAGAGATCCCAAAAGGTAAAGTCTGAGAAATATTATAACCAAATTTAAGAGTTCTCTGATCAAGGGGACAATATAGCATGCAACCAGAAAGAAAAAAATACTACTATAGTGGAAAGACAAATAGGATAATGCAAGATTTAGCAGCTTCTACATTAATGGATTAGAGAAATTGGAGTATGATATTCTGGAGGTCAAAGAACTAGAATTAAAAACAAAAATCACCTGCCCAGCAAAACTGAACATAATCCTTCGTGGGGAAAAACGGACATTCGATGACATAGAGGAATTTAATACATTCTTCAGAAGCCAGAGCTAAAAAGAAAAACTGACTTTCATATTCAAGACTCCAGAGAAGCATGAAAAGGGAAACAGGAAAGTGAAATTATGAGAGACTTATTAAAGTTCAAGTGCTGCCATTCAAATGTAGAAATATAATATTTGTAACTCATGAGACATTTCTCAGTATTAGGGTAGTTGGAGGGAAAATACATGTATTTATATATAAAATGTAAACACAAACAGATATATATATATATATATATATATATATATATCCATATATAAATATATAGACAGAGGGCAGCACAGGGTGAGGTGTTATCCAAAAAATAAATTCAAGGAGTGAGATAACAATGTACCAGTAGAAGAAGAATGGAAGAGACAGAATGTGATAAATTATCTCACATAAATTAGGCAAGCAAAAGGTTTTACAGTGGAGGAGAAGAGAGGGAAGGTAAGAAGGAGTGAGTGAATCTTACTCTCCTTGGAACTGAATTAAGGAGAAAATAGCACATGCAGGCACTTGAGTATGGAAATTTATCTCACCCTATAGGAAAATAGGCAGGAATGGGGGAAGGGAGGGTGGATGATGTTTGAAAGGAGGACAGACTCGAGGAAGGGGTAATCAGAAGCAAACATTTTTCAGGAGGAATAGGGTCAAAGGGGGAATACAATAAATAGCAGTTGGGAGAAGAAGGAAGGAAATATAGCCTTTCACAATATGAATTTTATAGAAGTGTTTTGCTTGGTGACACATGTATAACCCACATCAAATAGCTTGCCTTCTCAGTGAAGGAAGGTGGAAAGGGAAGGAAGAAGAGAATTTAGAACTCAAAGTTTTAAAAACCAGTGCTAAAAATTGTTTTTCACATGTAACTGGGAAATAATTTATACAAGCAATGGGGTATAGAAATCTGTCTTGCCCTACAGGAAAATAGAAGGGAAAGTGGATAAAGGAAAGGAGGGAGGTGATGGAAGAGAGGAGAAAGTGGCAGAATAGGTATCAAAAAGCATGCCACCTTGGCATATGGGGAAGGGGGAGGTGGGGACAGAATTTGGAACTCCAGTTCTTGTGGAAGTGAATGTTGAAAAATAAAATTAAATAAATTAATTTTAAAAGCATATTATAGTTTTGAATTCCAAATTTTAAATTCCAAAACCAAATTCATTTTTTTTATTTCTAGTCCCATATTCAGAGAAAAAGCTGAACATACACATGTGAGGTTATGCCAAACATTTCAGTATTAGCCATATTGAAAAAAAAAGCCAAGAAAATGAAGAAAGTGAAAATTAATTGTCTTTTTTCTGCAATCCGAGTTAATCAGTGTGACAATTAGTTCATTTGGTCCTCTCCTTTATTGAAATTTGCATTAATCAGTTTGATGTGATTCCACAGAGGTAGTGATTTGTAAATGATTTATATGAGACCCCAGAGCTGATCTCTATAGATTGTAAATTCACTTGCTTAATCACGGGAACCTAAGTTTTGTTAGGCTCTCCACCCTTGTGTTCCTTCTTAGGATGATCAAACCCAGCATGGTGAATGTTACTCAATTATGTGAGATGTCCTCCTACTTATTTTTGTACTTCCTAGTTTATCAATATTATATAAAATTTGTGTTCTTATTTTGTATAGATTTTACTTGTCACTTTCAGAAAAGCTTTACAAAAACCCTACTATATGCATAGGGGCAGCTACATGGTGTAGTGGATAGAGCACCAGTGCAGGAGTCAGGAGGACCTGAGTTCAAATCTCACCTCAGACACTTGACACTCACTAGCTGTATGACCTTGGGCAAGTTACTTAACCCCAATTTCCTCATCCTGGGTCATCTCCAGTCATCCTGATGAATATCTGGTCATTTGATTCAGATGGCTCTGGAGAAGAAGTGAGGCTGGTGACCTGCACAACCCTCCCTCACTCCAGTCAAGTGCAAGTCATGTCATTATTTCTCTGATGGTGTGGTCTTCTTCGACAATGAAGGATGAACACACAAACACATAGCCATATTCCAGAGAGATCATAAAAAAAGAAAAGGACTCACTTGTAAAAAAATAATCATAGCACCTCTTTTTCTGGGGGCAAAGAAATGGAAAATGAGAATATTTCCATCAATTGAGGAATATCTGAACAATTTGTAGTACATGAATGTAGAGGGATACCATTGTAATGAGGCGTTAGCTTTCAGAAAAACCTAGAAAGAGTTACATGAACTGATGCTGAGTGAATTGAGCAGAGCTAGAACATCTTACATGATGACAACCGCATTATGCAGTGATCAAATATAATAGAGTTAGCTCTTCTCAGAAATACAATGATCTAAGACATTTCCAAAAGACTCATGATGGAAAATGCTGTCCACATCCAGAGAAAGTACTATGGAGTCTAAGTCCAGACTGAAGCATACTATTTTAACTCTTCTGAATTTTTTCTTTCTTGTTCTACCATTTTGTTTTGACAGTTCTTTCACAATATGACTGAGGTGGAAATGTGTTTATATTATGCATGACTGTGCATTCGTTACCTATATCAGATTGCTTGCTGTCTTGGACAGGTGGGAGAGGAGGAAAGGAAAAAAAATTTGGAGGTGAAAATCTTAAAAAAATGAATGTTGAAAACTATTTTTATAGCCAATTGGAAAAACAATAAAATACTATCAAATGAAAAAAGAAAAGATTCATTTATCCCTATGCTTTCTAGTGTTTTTAAAAAGGAATGGGTATTGTATTTGTCAAAAGCTTTGCTAAATCTATTGATATAATCATATGATTTTTGTTGTTTTTGCTACTGATATGGTCAGCTATACTGGTAGCTGCTTTTTTTTAAAATTGTTGTTGTTTTTAATAGTGAGCCAGATCTGCCTTCTGACATAATCCCGATGTGATCATGGTACATAAGCTTTGTGCTATATAACATTAGTCTCTTGGCTACTATTTTATTTAAGATTTTTCTATCATTCAGTAGGGAAATTGTTCTATATTTTCCTCTCTGTTTTTGCTTTCAGGGGCTTAGATATCAAAAGTGTATGTCTGCCATAGAAATATTTTTGGTAGAATTCATTTTTCCCTTCTTTTCAAATAGTTTATTTATTGTTGGAATTAATTGTTCTTTAAAAGTCTGATAGAATTCCATTGCAAATATATCTGGTCCTAGGGATTTTTTCTGATTTTCTTTGGCTTGTTTAATTTTTTTTTTCTAAGATAGTATTATTTAAGTATTCTATTTCCTCTTCTTTTAATCTGAAAAATCTATGGTTTTATAAATACTCATCTATTTCACTTAGATTATCAATTTTATTGGCATATAACTGGGCCAAATAGCTCCTAATAATTTCCTTCATTTCATCTTCATTGGTGGTGCATTCACCCTTTTCATCTTTTATGCTGACAATTTTGATTCACTCTTTATTTTTTAAATCAAATTACATAATACTTTATCTATTTTGTCACTTTTTTCATAAAACAAGCACCTATTTTATTAGTTCAATTTATTTGTTTATTTTCTATTTTATTCATCTCTCATTTGACTTTCAGAATTTCTATTTTGGTGTTTAATTGGACAGTTTTAATTTCTTATGTTTTTGTTTAAACTTGTACATTTAATTAATTTGTCCAGTCTTTCTCTCTTTTAATGATATTAGCAGTTTGAGATATAAAATTTTCCCTCAGTATGAATTTAGTTGCATCCCATCACTTTTGATATGTTGACTCATTTGTATCATAAACTTTAATGAAATTATGGGTTTATACTATAATTTGTTCTATGATGCATCAATCATGGTTTTTAAAAAGTATTTTATTTTTTCCCCCAGTTACATGTCAAATACAATTTTAGCATTCATTTCTACAAGATTTTGAGTTCCAATTTCAGATTGCCTAAAGGAAAATGATGAATGTTGGAAAGGATGTGGGAAAATTGAGACACTGATGCCCTATTGGTGGAGTTGTGTGCCAATCCAACCACTCTGGAGAGCAATTTGGAATTACGCTCAAAGGCAAGCAAACTGTGCATATCCTTTGATTCAGCAACACCACTACTAGGTCAATATGTCAAAGAAGTTATAAAAAAGGGAATATATGTAAAAATATTTATGCTATCCCTTTTCATGGTGGCAAAATATTGGAAACTAGGGAGATGTACATCCATTGGGAAATGCCTGAACACCCTGTGGAATATGAATGTAATAGAATATCATTGTGCAATAAGAAATGATGAAAAGGCAGATTCCAGAAAACCCTGGAAAGACCTGTACAAACTGATGTATAATGAAATGAACAGAACCAGGGTACAGTATCAACAACAATGTGTGATGACCAACTATGAATGACTTCTGTCTTTCTAGCAAATACAATGATCCAAGACAACTACCAAAGACTCATGAAGGAAAATGCTATCTATATCCAAATAAAGAACTGATAGATTTCAGATCTAAACATATTTTCCCACTTACTTTATTGTTTCTCATTGTTTTACTTCCTTTTTATCTATTTCTTTTTCCATAACTGTGGATTATGGAGTAGTATTTTTTGCCCCAAATTTTGATTTTGACTTCACAGATATTGCTGTCCACATAAACAGATTCTTATAAGACTCTTAGGTGAGCACCCTTCTCCCCCCTGCCTAGCAGAAGACTGATGTTAATACATTTTAAATAGTAAATCAATAAACATTCATTATTTATTTACTAAGTGTTACTCACTTCACTAAGCTGGAGTTATAAAGAAAGACAAAAAGAGCCCTGGCCCTCAAGAAGCTCATATTGTTATGTGGGAGATAACATGTAAATTGCAAGGCATATACAGCAGTAGATGTAGTAGTGGAAAATAGTAGGCTCTCAGAAGGGAAAGCAATAGTAACCGTGGGTGGGTTGGCTAGGAAAGGTTAAATATTATAATGAGGCATAGGGTTAGTCTAATGAAGAGTAGGAGCCTGGAGTGGTGGGGGGTGGGGTTTAGACTTTGATCATATCCTTGCTCATAGTCAAAGAGACTCATCTCCACCCAGACCACTAATGGAATTGAACAATTGGCCAGAATTCACCCAGATTAGATTCTCTTTCCCCTTTAATCAGAAATAAACTTCTACTTGAATGGGATCCAAGATTGAAGAGAATGTTAATCCAATCTCCTCATTAACCTTATCATTCAGAGAATGCTTTGGCTTATTCTTTAAATGAGGAAATAGAAAAGGCAGTGAAAAACTTGGATTCCCCACCCTATATTAATAATTGATTTATTAATAATCGTTTCTATCAATAGTAAGTTCTTGAACCAGTAGCTGGGACTTTTGGGTTTGTCAAACACCAGGTTATTTTGTCCATTTCCTTATTTGTTCTGTAAAACTTGAACTCATTCAGAACGACTCACCCAAATACTTAGAATGTCACATGTGGCCTCCAGGCCCATCCCTGATCTAGCCTGTTACACTGATCAACTACTTTACATCTTGTGCTGTACCAAATTACTTTGCTTACAGATTTATTCTTTTCTAGTCTGGAACTGCTTGGAAATGTTCCTTCTTATTGTTTCATTTATTCTCTTGATATTCTTGATTTTCAGATTAATTTCTCTACCTCTATAAAGTAATTGTTTGGTACTTTCATTGGTGTAGCACTGAACATGTAAATTAATTTAGATACAATCGGCATTTTTATTATTTTGACTTGGCCTATGCATGAGCAATTAGTATTTATTCACTTATTTATGTCTCTCTTTAATTGTGTGAAGAGTGTTTTGTAATTATGTTCAGAAACTTCCTATGTGTGTCTTGCCAGGTAATTTCCCAAGTATTAAACTGTCTGTAGTTATTTTAAATGCAATTCCTCTTTCTATTTCACCCTATCATTTTTTTTTCTTTTGGTAGCATATGGAAATGCTGATGTAATGTCCTGAAATTTTCCCAAGAATGTCTATTGTTTTGCTCAGTTTTAGTTTTTTCCTAGCAAATCATCTCATCTGCAGAAAGGGACACTTTGTTTTGCTTTGTCTATATTTCTGCTTTTATTTTCTTTTTCTTCTTTTATTGATATAACTAGCATTTCTAGAACAATGTTGAATAACAATTATGATGAAAGACATCCTTGCTTCACTTCTAATATTATTGGAAAGTACATTCCCATTACAGATCATACTTACTCTTGATATTAGGTTGATATTATTACTATTATTTTAAAGAAAGCTCCACTTAATTTTCAATTAAAAAAAGAACTGCTATTGTATATTGTTTAGTGTTTTTCTGTATTTGTTTATGTAACCATATAATTTTGTTATTAATATGGTCAATTATACTTATAGTTAACTAGTTCTGCATTACTAGCATAAATTCAGCTTAGTAATTATGAATGATCTTTGTGGTACTTTGCTGGAAGTTTTGCACTAGTATGTTATTTAAAAATTTTGCTTCAATATTTATGATTTAAATTGATTATAGTTTCCTTCTCTCTTTTGATTCTCCCCATTTTATGTATCAGATCATATTTGTGTTGAGGTGGAGCCAAGATGGAAGGATAGAAGAGAATTTACCCCAAACTCTCAATATTAAACCTCCAATTTTAAATAAGATATCAAATTGAAGCCTAATGTGATATGCTTTTCTAGCCCAAGACAAAATAGGAGGTTGGAAGAAGAGGTCTCTGACACTGGAGTACAAGCTGCCCAGGAGCACAGTGGGTAGTAATAGTAGCTGGTAGCCATGGAGGGGGCAGCAAGAGTAACAGGAGGAGTTTTGTGAGCTCTGACCATGCAATCCAGAACTACATAAATTTAAATACAAAATAAAGTAGAAAGAAGTTGAGGTGAATAGAACTTTAGAGATTTAGATATTAGTGCTGGAGAAAACTGAATGGAAATAGAAAAGAGTATACCTTTCCATAGCTGTACATGGCACCTTCACAATATTTGACCAAATATTATGGTGTGTTAATAAATGGTCATTATCAGAGGAAAAAGTCCAAGTCATCAGTGGTCATTAAAAAGAAATGCTTTCAAACTGGAGAAGTACAAATTAAAACTATGAGATATGATTTCACACCTATCAAATTGGCAAAAATGGCTTAAAAAGTTTGACAAATGCTGGAGGGGTTTTGGGAAAGCAGATACATTAATGCCATGATGATGGATCTGTGTATTTTCCTATTTCATCTAGAAAGAAATTTGGGATGATCAAAAAAGCTAATAGTGAATTCACCACCAATGAAGAGAAAATTAAAACAATAATTAGAAATTATTTTGACCGATGTATGCCCATAAATTTGACAATCTTAGTTAACTAGATGAATGTTTAAAAAATATAAATTCCTTAGATCAACAGAAGAGGAAGCAAAATATTTAAATAATCCCATGTCAGAAAAAGAATTCGAACAAGCCATCAATGAACTCTGTAGGAAAAGTCTCCAGGGACAAAATCATTTATAAGCACAATTCCAATGCCATATACATTATTTGGGAAAATTGGTGAAGAAAGAGTCCTTCCAAATTCTTTTTATGATTCAGATATGGTCCTGATACCTAAACCTAGAAAAGTCAAAATAGGAAAAGAAAATTATTAACCAATATCCCT
>JAQQSK010000073.1:23009-47614 GCA_028658325.1 Potorous gilbertii
GGGTTCAATACCACACTATCTACTGATGCAGCATGATGGCCTAAGGTAGAGTGTTCAATTTAAATAAACAAAACTCCAGTTTCAAATTCTCTCCTGGCCACTAACTAATTGTATGACCTTGGACATCTGCTTCCTGATCTGTAGTATGAGATGCTTGGACTAAATCAGAGGCATTAGATACATGACCCAGTGCAGCCCACAACACTTTTGAGTATAACCTATACAACATTAAAACACAATTGGGAAATGGCTAGTATTACATTTAAAACTAAGTAAATACTTTGTAAGGATCCTTATGTATGGCTTAGTGATCATCATTTCTATTTGAGCTTGACACCACTACACCAGTTGACCTTTAAAGTTCCTTTCAACTGTAAACTTATTAGCTTATGTTGCCTCTTGGATGTTCCTCTGATCTACATGTTAAAGATGGTCTAAAACACACTTACCGTTCTAATCTAAACCAGTTTGTTGTCCTGTTTTCCACCTTTCTTGCTTCTTACATCCAATCACTTAAGAAATCTTTTTCATTAATTCCACCTCTGTATTATCTCTTTCCCTACTTTTCCATTCTCATGGTCACTATCACCTTTTCTTAACTACTATAATAGATTTCTGTTTGGACGCCTTCTGTTTCTCTCTATTCCAACAGTAATACGTATAATGAAAATATCCGACATTTATATCACATTTTCATGGTTTAAAATTAAATGCCTACAATTATTTCATTTATCTCAATTTCACCACAGTCATGTTAAGTACCTACTATAAGCACAATTCCAATTTTGCAAGTGGGAAATTTGGGGCTCATCAAGTGGTTTGCCCATTATCATACAACTAATGTTGAAGGTCAGATTTGGCCTCAGGTCTTCTTGACTCTAAGTTCACAGTCTATTCATAATTCCAGCTGCTTCTATCCACTTTATCCAAATCTGTACATCTCCATCAGATTATATACCAAAAGTAACTTTTAACACATTTCCCCTCACAATTCTTCAATGCTTGCATTCAATGCTTTCTGTAATCTGGCCTCAATCTATACTTTTATATTTCTATCTATCTTTATTCTTATGATCTAATTTTAATTCTATTCAAGGTAGTTTCTCATTTTCTCCCACATATGCACATGGTGCATGTTTTCTGAACTAAAAATAAAGATACATACATTGTCTGTCAAATGATATTTGTTTTCAAATTCTGGTTAACTTATCAAGAACTTTTTAAAGTTTGACTGTCATTTAGAATACTAGGAATCTCTCCTAGTTTTTTATATTCTGCAAACTTAATGATGTCATCTATACCTTCTTCCAAGTGACTGAATGAAAATATTAAATTGCAGAGGACTTACTACAGATTTCTAAGAACCCTTCCTCCAAGTTAATGTCAACCCATTAACTCTGAGTCTACCCACTAACCATCTAATTAGATTACCATGTAGTTCAAATGTCACCACATTTTGACAAAAATATATTGAAATGCCCAATCAAATGTGTCTCTAAAATATTAAAAATCTGTAATTATAACACCTGCCCAATTTATGAAAATAATAACCCTGTCTTAAAAAGAAATGAGTTAATTTAGAATGACCTTGTTGAAATCATGATGCTTTGTCATCACCATTTTCTTTTCAAGATGGTAAGTAACCATTCTAAGATTTCACTAAGAATAAAAGTCAAACTCACTGGCCTATAGTTTACAACTGAAATTCTCTTTCTTATTTTGAATGAGAACATGTATCTTTTTTTTTGTTCTTGTAGTACTTCTCCTGGTCTCCATAGCCTTCCAATATCACTTTTAGTGACTCAATCATAATATTAGAAAGGTATTTCAGTTAACACAAACTAAAGTCTCTTTTGGAGCAAGTGATAAGAGGATAGGGAGTTGCTTTCTCACTATCTTTGTACTGATCTTGTGGATTAACCACTTTTACCTGTCTTTTTTAAGTCAAAAGGTCTCTTTGGCAGAGGAAAGAAGCAACGCAAAAACTAGATTTTACACTTCATTTTGGTATCTGTTATCATATCCCCATGAATGTTGAGCATCCTTCTTCTTTGATGTTCCTTTTTTTCAATCTAGCTTCCAAAAATTATTTTGAAACTCTTAACTTTCCTCACTAGCCTCAAGTTATTTTGAATTTAAGTATTCCTGACACATTACTCCTACAAAATTCTGCCATATATTTGTGTCCATTCCCTGTTTCCCGTATTGGATACAATGCACTATATTTATCTTTTTAGAATCTGTTGGTTTATGAGTTTTCTGTGCATTAACATCATTCTCCTAAGTTTAGTACTATTTTGACTCCTCACAGGAATTTGTTTTGCGTATTCAACATTGCATTCTTCAAAGATTCACATCTCCCTTCATCTGACTTAAGTTGTACCATATTGGGCAATGAGATACTACTTATCTTTTCTATGAATCATTTGAAATCTACACTTCCTAAACTGAGGTTGCTTCTCAGAATAAATCTAAATTTCCTTGCATTCTATGGTTATTATTCATGGTCATTATTTGTCTATGAACTATCGGTTTATTTCTTATTTTGTTCCGTGTGGTCTGTAGTATATTTCCACAATATCTTTTTTTAATTTCTTAATTCCTTAATCTTTATCCAAATTGTCTTATAGCATATATGACCCTTCTAACTCCTGAATTTCCTCACTCAAGTATATCTTAAGAAACATTACTATTCTTTCTTTTACTCCTTTACCTAAAGTTTTATATTCCCTTTAAAAAGCTAAGTATTTAAAGAGCTATATTCTGATTATGAATCCTGTTAATGATTGCCATGAGGTAAAATTTGCCTCCATGTTTTTGCATAGGTATTCATTTTGCATATTACTCATATTCTGTGCATTTATGTGTATTCATAGTTTTTTTTATTAACAGTTCCTTTCTTAAATTCGATGTTGTTCAAATTACTGGGCATATCTGATATTATTGTATTCCTATATTAGAATTCATTTCTGTGATAATCAACTTAATGAGGTGGGAAAATTTTTTCCTACCCATTCACTTTCAGTTTTCTTGCTTATATGAAAGTCCTCTTAATCAAGATTTGCTGTACTTTCGAAAACTATTTTTTCAAGTTTTTTAAAAATGTACATTTCAAATCTAAAATTCAACCACTCAAAAGTTTATAACTGAAAAATCTATGTTTAAGCTATTAATAAAAATTTTTGTTTAAACTATTAAAACTACTAAGACTTTTTTTGAACATTTTACACACATAACCATGTATGCACATACATAAATACATATGTGGATATTGTATGTGTGAGTGTTGTTCATGATAACAAATACAAAGCTTGCAATCTGAATTCCAAAAGTCTATTGTTCAAAGAACCCAGCTATATTTTTGATGATGACAGATGACTTTTTAGAGTAGAATTCATCCCAAATGATCCAAAGGAAACTCAAATATATTTCATCTGTATGTGTATGTTTATGTATATATCCATGAACTTTCTGTAAGGAATAATTACAGGGCAAATTTTAGGGCAATCCATATTCACAAAGCTATATAGGAAACAATGCATTCTACTTCTTTTGTATTCCATCCTCTCTAGATAATCAACAGTGTCTTCACAAGATGTATTCTATGAATGCTTGGTAAATAAATAACCAAATTTGCCTCCTTACAGCTCTAGGAAATTTGACAAAGGAATGGAAACACTATATCAGAATTCCACTGACTTTATCTTTTTGGGACTCTTCACCAATCCTGTGTTCCCTGGCTTGATCTTCACTATCATTTTATCTATCTTTGTGGTGGCTGTAATGGCCAATGTCATCATGATTCTGCTTATCCACGTGGACTCCAGGCTTCATACTCCCATGTACTTTTTACTTAGTCAACTCTCTATCATGGACACTGTCTACATCTGCATCACAGTTCCTAAGATGTTGGCAGACGTTCTGTCCAGGGAAAAGAACATTTCCTTTTTGGGCTGTGCAGTTCAGATCTTTCTTTACCTGACTTTGTTTGGGAGTGAGTCCTTTTTCTTGGGTCTCATGGCCTATGATCGCTATGTAGCTGTTTGTAACCCCCTTCATTATCCTCTCTTAATGAACCATAGGGTCTGCTTGCTTATGGTAGTGGGGTCCTGGATTGGTGGTTCCCTTGATGGCTTTATGTTGACCCCTGTCACTATGAGTTTTCCTTATTGTGGTTCACGAAAGATCAATCACTTTTTCTGTGAGATTCCTGCTGTGCTAAAATTGTCATGTGCAGACACATCCCTATATGAGACCCTTATGTATGCCTGTTGTGTCCTGATGCTCATCGTTCCCATATCCCTTATCTCTTTTTCTTATATCCAGATCTGGATTACTGTCACTCAGATGAATTCTTCTGAAGGTAGACACAAAGCCTTAGCCACCTGTTCATCCCACATAATAGTAGTCAGTATTTTCTATGGGGCTGCTTTCTATTCTAATGTCTTGCCTCGTTCCTTTCACACACCAGAAAAAGACAAAATAGTTTCAGCTTTTTACACCATTCTTACCCCTATGCTCAACCCTGTGATATACAGTTTAAGAAATAAAGATGTGTCAGCAGCTCTAAAAAAAACATTAAGAAAATGTGCTTCTTCCCAGAAAAGTCAAATAAAAGATTGATAAGAAGTAATATATGAGATGGTGAAGATGTAACTCAGCTATTATCTCTCACATCTTCACATAATGTTAAACATTTTCTCAATAAAATGTTTATTTGGGAAACATTGCATTTAATGACATCTAGGTTGCACAAGGATTTTATCACTAAAAAGTTATTGTCATCTTTCATTTACCTTCAATTTCTCCCTACTAGCCCCTTCCCTACTCCCTACTATGTTAGCTGAGCCTGTGTTTCACCCATGCTCAAAAAATCCTCACTTGAGCCATCCATCCCCAATACCTATCTATCATCTTCTATCTTGTCTGCCTTTTAAGGTTAAATTCCTGAGAATGTATTCTAATAGATTTCCTCCACTTCCTCTCCTTTAATTCTCCCATGCAATATAACTTCTGATTTTGTCATTTCACCAAAACTGCTCTCTCCAAAGTTATCAATGATTTTCTAATTGCCAAATCCAATGGCCTTCCTCAATTCTCATTCTGCTTGACCTCTCTTTAGCCTTTAACAGTGGCAATCACCACCTTCTCCTTGATACTCTGTTATTTCTAGATTTGGGAGACACCATTCTCTCCTGTTTCTCATCCAACATATTTGACTGTACCTTATCTATCTCCTTTGATGAATCCTCATTCAGATCACACCTCTAACCAGTGTCCCCCAGAGTTTTGTTCAGGATTCTCTTCTCTGTGTCTTCACTTGGTGATCTCATTAGTTCCCATGGATATAATTTCCTTCTGTATTTGATGATGCTTAAATCTATTGATCTAGTCCTAAATTCTCTTCGAACCTCCAGTGTTGCACCTCCAACTAGTCTTCAGATATGTCAACCTAGATATCCAATAAACATTTTAAATTCATGCCTCAAACTAAGCTTATTATCTTTCTCAAATATTCCTCTCCACATCCAAAATTCCCTAATTCTTCTGAGAGTAGTAATCCTTGCAGTCTCCCAGGCTTGTAACCTAGGTGTCATCCTCAACACCTCTGTCTTTTACCCTACCCACCATATAAAATATATTGCCAAGCCCTGAAGATTTCACCTTTGTGACATCTTTCAATTATGTCCCCTTTTTTTCTAATATTCTCATCACCCTGGTACAAAACTCCATCATCTCACACCCAGACTATTGCTATAGCCTACTGATTGGACTTTCTTCCAGAAGTATTTTCCTGCTATAATCCATGTTCCATTCAGAGGCCAAAGTGATTTTACTTAAGTGCCAGTCTGACTATGCCATCTCCATACGCAATAAAATCCACTGACTCTCTGTCACCTCCAGAATCAAATAAAAATTCCTCTCTTTTAGCATTTAAAGCATATATAAACTCCTAGATACTTCCAATTTTTTATGTCTTGTATTCCCTCCCCACCATCTATTCTTTGATAGTGACATGAACCTTTCTTGCTATTCTGTGAAGAAGACACTCCATCTCTCAGTTCTGACATTTGGTAGTTATGTGGATAATGAATTGGAAAAGAGAGACATTGGAGGGAGTCAAAGAAGGTGACTATCACCTAATCTAGACCAGAGAAGAAAAGGGTCAAATATAGTGTCTCCACAAGTTGAAATTGACCTGATTGAGAAAGTGGCAGAAACCTAGGTGATGGGAGTGGAAAAAAGGGGATGAATGCAATAGGTTGTGCAAGTAAAATCAATAAGAATGGGCAACTGAATGATTATTTTTAATGGAGAGTTGGTAACTCTGAGGTTTTGAACCTGGGAGAGTAGTGGTATCCTTGAAAGACAATATGTAAGTTTGGAAGAATGATAGGTTTCAGAGTGAAGATAAGAAGTTCTCATCTTGATATAGTCAAGGGAGATATATCAATAAGGCAGTTTATGATGGAAGACTGGCACTTGAGGTGGGTGAGGAATTATGACTGAAAATAAATATATAGATTTGAGAGTCAGATCACCAAAGGAATAGGTTGGAGAAGAAAGATGGGTCTCAAGATAGAGATTTGGGGAAAAACTCATGGTTAAAGGGATATGACTATACATCAGTAGATGTATAAATGGTCTAGCAAAATAGACTTGGGAGTGGGTGGGACAAGGATACATGTATAGTGCTGTAAAATGAGGGAATTGGGCTGAATATTTGGACTCTATACTCCCTTTCAGCTCTAACTCTACTTCAGTCACAACTCTTTACTGAAGACAAAAGAAAGGAAGAATAAAATGGTAAATAAGGTAGTTATATTTTGAAGTATAAAATAAGTGAGGAAAGGGTACTCATGTGGTATCTATTTCCTCAGTAAAGTAGAAAATAAAAGCCACTACTGGAAGTCAAGGGGAAAATTAGGGTTGAAAGAGGGAAAGATTTTAGGAGATCAAAATCAAGGGAAAGAATTCAGGTTAAGTATTTGCAGAGATTTTTCTTTCTTGGAGTACAGGTGTGCTCATTTTAATTCTCCTCAGAATTTAAGACAAAGTCTTTTGTGTTTCAAGTTTTGAAAATTCAAAATATCAGTGAGATTCTTACTGCCAACATTTCCAAGGGACAATTCAATTTTGAATCAAAGGTTAGCTGTCACTTTCTCAATCAGGTCAATTAAAACTGATAGGGAGAATTTTCTGTTGAGACATAGTGTATTAGATAGTTGAATAAAGGAGAGGCAGGTAATTCTGCCTTGCTAGAAGATAAATTAGCATGAGATAGATAATTCAAAATATTGCTTTACATGCCTGACTTGGTATATAGACAGCTAAAAATTTTTTAAAAAACTAAACCTGTGATTTCACTGGTGTTGGGAGTTCTTAATGATGAGCTTCCTCCACCAAAATAGATTGACACTTTAAGTAACATACAGAATTTGAGAGTTGTCTAGAAGTCAACTCTCTGCCTCTGTCTCTGTCTCTCTGTCTCTGTCTGTCTCTCTCTCTCTTTCTCTCTCTCTCTCACTGTGTGTCTGTCTCTCTCTCCCTCCCTCCCTTCTTCATCTCCTTCTCCCTCTCTTCCCTTGAAGGGAAGGGAAACCAGCCCTTACTCCTACCAGTCTTAGTGACTTTTGAATAATGTGCTGCTGAAGAGACCTTGACCTTGAACTTCTGGGCTCTGACTGCTTTTTCTGCTGTGTTATTTTACCTACAAAGGTAATCAAAATAGGCTTCTCCAGGTTCATGGACACAGGATGACTGACATTCAGAAAAAAGAGCCCTGTAGCTATTGCTGTAATGATCAGTAGGAAAAAGAGCCAAACTCTTTCCCTGACCAGGAAATGCGATGTGTCCTTAGGGACAGTTAACAAGCAAGGTGAAAGTGAAAGACTGACTGATTCAACAGTATAACAAATTGTCAAATAATTTGGGGCTTTTTTTTATATCAAACTTCCAGGAAATTATAATGGGAATTATAAGTTATTGCTTCATATCAATGTGCGCTTGTGAGTCTTTTTGTTATAATCATTTCCTCTATGTGGAGAAAATAGTTACTCTGTACCTAATATGTTCCCTTTTGGGAAGACCCTAGACATGAGCCAAATTTTAAGCTTTAAGTGGTTTTCTCTAGGGCTTTGGAGATGTGAGCATATAAAACCCCAAGATTTCAAATAAAAATGTTTCATTCTTTCCCTTCAGAGGCAGGCTCTCCTAGGACTCTGAACCTTCCCCAAGTGCATGGGTCCAGAGCCATGGGGCCTCTTTAAAAGGGATCGAATGAGTGACCCAGCTCTGCTGACCCCAGTAGCAGGTCTGTATTGTTAAAGGTGTTTTTCATTGTCAAGAACTAGGAATGTTTAGTAGTGAGGTTACTGGAAGAGTATATGAAAAAAATTAATAACATTTCTTTCATAATTAAAAACTGTTTTTAAGTATTTGGATCAATTCACGATCTCATCCTCTTTCAACTGGTATACCTATGTTTCTATCGGTTTTCTAACATTGAATTTTCATCTTTCCTGATTTAATGCACACCATGATCTTAAATTCTTTGAATCTGCAATTGTCAGACTATTCACAATTTTGAATGTTTTAGATGCTTGTTGGTAGTTTGTATTTCTTCTTTTGAAATGTTGTTCATACTGCATGATTATATATTGATAAATCACAATTTAGCACATACTTTGATTCCTGGTAAAAATTCAAAATTTAACTTTTATCAGAGATACTTATTTTTTTTAATTTGTGGAATAAAATAAGCATTACTATAATATAGTATAATAAAAAAAGATGATTGTATGCAAAACTGGTCTATTACATAACCTTTGCTATTCCTCTTAAATATATATAATAAAACAATCATGTAAATTTCCTCCTTTTTTCTCCCCCACCCCAGGCTTAGATTTGGTTAACATTAGACACAAATATGTACACACATATATGTACACATCCACACAAATACAGATATAATAAAAATAATTCCATATGTGTTTCTAATTTTCAGTTCTTTCTCCAGATGCAGATAGAATCTTCCTTCTATATCAGTTGTTGTTAATTTGTATATTTATAATGGTGAAAATGACTGATTTGTTCAGTCATTCTTAAAACAATATAACTGCTACCATATACAACATTTTCTTGTTACTGCTCATTTTACTATTCATTGTTTTGTGCAACTAAAGTTGCACATGCTGCATGTTCTTCTAAGATTATTGAATTCATTAGATATTATAGCAAAGTAGTATTCCATGAAAACCATATACCACAACTTGTTTAGCCATTACCTAACTGACAGGCATCCCCACAATTCCCAGTTCTTTACCACCAAAAGGAGGTGTTATGAACATTTTGGAATATATAGATTCTTTCACTTTTTCCCTAATCATCCTGGGAAACAGACCTAGGGATGGTATTGCTGGGTCAAAAAATATAGGCCTTTTAATAATTCTTGGGGCATAATTCCAGATTCATCTACAAAATGGTTAGGTCAGTTCACGGTTCCACCAACAATGAATTAGTGACCCAATTTTTCCACATCCCTTCCAACATTTATCCCTTTCCTCATAAATCATTTTAACCCACTGATAGGTATAAAATGATATTTTAATATTGTAATTTGCATTCTCTAATCAATAACGATTTAGAGCATTTTTTCATATGACTGTATTGATCTGATGACTTCATTGGAAAACTGCCTGTTTATATCTTTGATCATTTATCAACTGGGAATGATTCATGTTCTTACAGTTTTGACAAGTTCTTTATATATTGGAGAAATGATTAAAATGTTTTTTTTTCAATTTTCTGCTTTCTATCTCAGTTTTGCTACATTTGTTTTATATGTACAAAACATTTAAAATATAATATAATTTAAATTATACTTTTTACATCTCATTCTGTTCTCTGTCTTTTGTTTTTTATAAATTGTTCACATATTCATAAGTCCGATAAATAATATGTTCCATTTTCTTCAAATTGTCTTGCAATATGTCTCTTTATAACTTGATCATTTATCTATTTTGACCTTTTCTTAATAAATAGTGTGAAATTTTGATCTATGCCCAATTTCTGCCAGTTTACTTTCCAGTTTTCCTAACGATATTGGTCAAATAATGAATTCTTATCCCAAAATCTTTTAAATCATTTTAAATGAGGAAACTCTTACTATCTCTTGCATGGCTTTATCTGTGACATATGATAATGCTGAAAATTTGTATGGATTTACTCTATACCCTGCTACTTTTCTCAAATGATTAATTATTTCAACTAACTTTTTAGTTGAGCCTTTGGAATTTTTCAAATATATCATCATATCGTCTTCATAAAGAGATGATTCATTTAGTAATCTAATCCCTTGTTGTTTCCAAATTAAAAATTGTACCCAGTTAAGTCCAAGATATTCAACTGTAAGCTATTATTAAAGAATATTTTGAGGTTAGGTTTTCTTAAAACAAACTCCTGAAAATATTAGCAACTTTACAGTTAGCAAAATGACCCGATATTTTTATTTGTTTTATTTCTGCACATTTTTGCTATTTCATTTTAAAATGACACTACCCCCAAAACAATATTATGAGTATATTTGAATAATTTTCATACATAAATTAATATGCTACTGATTTTATATCCACTAGATGGCACCAAAGGGAATAAAATTACCTCAAGTTGAATTTAATGATAATTTTTAAAAAAAATTTTGGTTATGAAGCTATTGATTTTGTACTGTTATTTCTTTGAGTATCTTTTTGATTTGGCAATGTTTGTTTCTTGCAATATATGTGTACAAAACATTTCAGTAGTTATTGCTAATTATATCTCAAGATTGTGTGTGGATGCTATTAATATTTTCAAAATAAAAATAGTTTCTTAATTATTTCTATAAAAAAAGAGATGATTTCCTACCCCATTCCCTCTTATTCCTTCTATTTCTTTTTCTTCTCTTATTGCTTTGGTTAAGATTTCCAGTGCAATATTGAATAATGTTGGACAAAGTGGACATCCTTGTTTTACACCTGATCTTACTGAGAAATCTACAAGCCTGCTGAGACAGACTAGAAGCCTATCCTATAACAAACAATGCTTGCTGGTTATTTGAAATAAATGCTTTTTTTCAATTTAAGTAAGAAATGCACTATATCTGTACTTTCAAGTGTTTTTAGTAGAAATGAGTATTGTAATTTATCAAAAGTTTTTCTGCATCCATTGATATAATTATATGATTTTTAAAATTTTTCTTATTGATACAATCAGTTGTATAGTTAGTTTTTCTTGTATTAACAATTCTAGAATTCCTGGTATAAATCTCACTTGGTCATAATTATTGAAAAGATGTTTTTCCTCTATCTATACTTTATTTTTCCTTTTATACCAAGGAAGTCATGTGGTGCAGCAGAAAGAATACTGAACTAGCATCACTGAATATAGTGTCACATGGGAAACCTGTACCCATGAGTGAGGCACCACTTACTCTCTGAATATTTAACCTCTCTAGTTCTTAGATTTCTCATCTGCAAAATGAAGATATTCAACTACAAGACTTTGAGGCCTTTCTAACCCTAAAGCTATGGTTCTGTTGGAACTATTTCATTTGCATTTGCATTTTAAAAACTCTATGTGATAAAGTATTTATGTAATCTTTTACAATATTCTCTCTGGTATGGTAGGCTATGAATTTTCATGTTATGATAGATTTAGAAGTCAAGGGTTCTTGGAGGTCATCTAGTCCAATGATGCAATTTTATAAATGAAGAAACTAGGGCTGAAAAATGTTAATCAGTTTGCCCAGAATAAGACCACCAGTACTTGAAGCTCTTTTGACTCCAAATGCAGCTCTCTGTCAAATGTACCACATTATCTTTCTTACCAACTATATTACATTATAGAACATATAACCTTCTGTTTTCATCTAATATTTTAATGGTATGAATTGTTTTGTAAAACTTTTAGATGTTATGTTTTAACTTGAGGTATGAGATGGTGCTCTAAACCTATTTTCTGTCAAACTATTTTCCACTTTTCCTAACATTTCTTATCCAAGAGTCCCTTTCCCAAAAGTTTGTGCTTTTGCATTTATCAAATCAATCTACTAGTTGTCATACAAATGTATTTTTATGTCTTACTTATCAAGGTTCTGATGACATTGTTTTGTGTTCACTTACCTGTGAAAATGGAATAAATAATGAATTTATTAATCACCTTGATTTGCTTGAGTACTCTTATTATCTAGGAAAGGTCAAAATAATCTGAGAATCAAAATAACCCAGTCCGTCTAGGAAATCTAAGGACAGAGTTTAATTCAGAGTTCACTGACTCCAATTCCAAAGCTCTATCCATAGCACTGTCTGAATGCCAGTACTGAAAGAATATGCAAATGTTATTGTTCAACTCTAGTGGTCTTTGAAAGATTGTAGAAAATGTAAGAGATGCCACAGTCTTGTGAAAGAGCAAAATTCACGGTCATTTTTAAGAAGGAAGAGGAAAAAGTGTATTTAGTACAGGCCAGAGAACTTTGATTTCTGTCAAAATTCTAGTATGCATTACTAAAAGAAGCATCAAGGAACAGTTAAAAAGGCAAAGTGACCAAAATAAGACAGTACAACTTCATCAAGAATATGTCACGTTCAACACAGGAAAATTTTAAATCTTGGAGAAGGTGTGTGAAAAGTGGAACATTATTGGAGCTGTGAACTTATCCAACCATTCTGGAGAGCAATTTGGAACTATGTCCAAAGATCTATTAAAATGTGCATACCCTTTGATTCAGCAAAACCTCTTCTAGTGCTTTATCACAAAGAGATCATACAAGTGGAAAAAGGACCCATGTGTACAAACATATTTGTAACAGTTCTTTTTGTGGTGGCAAAGAACTGGAAACTGAGGGGATGCCCATCAATTGGGGAGTGGCTGAGCAAGCTGTGGTATATGAGTATAATGGAACACTACTGTGCTATTAGAAATGATGAGCAGTCAAATTTGAGAAAAATCTTGTAAGACTTATACAAACTGATGCTGAATGAGAGGAGCAGAATCAGGAGAATATTGTACACAGTTACAGTCACATTGTGTGATGACTAACTTTGATAGTTATCTTTTCAGCAATGCAAGGTTCTATGAGAAGGCTAAAGGACTCATGATGAAAAATATTATCCACATCCAGGGAAAGAGTTACAAAGTCTGAATGTAGATTGAAGTATAATATTTACTCTCCCTCTTTTGTGTTTTATTCTTTCTTTCTCATAGTTTATTTCATTGGTTCTAATTCTTCTTTGCAATATCACGAATGTGAAAATATGTTTAATGTGAATGTATATGTAGAGTCTGTATCAGATTGCATGCCATATTGAGGAGGGGGAAAAAGGAAGGAGAGAGAGGGGGAGAAAAATTGTTACTCTAAAGCTTGTGAAACTGAATCTTGTAAACTAAAAATATATAAATAATTTTTCAAAACAGTAAATAAAAGATTAGCTCATATTGGCCCTGTGAGAGGGACAAGACATGGCAGAACTTGACTCCCCATGTCATGGGGTGCTGGAGGCTCCTGGTCAAGTGACCACTAGACTGTATGACCCTGAGGGTACTATGGATGGGTAACACTACACTGTAATTGTGAAAAACACCTATTGTGCCAGTTCCACTGTCAGCATGAGCTCTGAAGAAAACTGTTTCAATTATATGCTTAAGAAAATAGGGCCCAAACAAGTAAACTGTGTCCTCTCAAAAATAAACAATGACTCATTCTTCCTTGGGAGCCAGGTTCCTCAAAAAGTGGTCCTGTTGTAGTGAAATTAGGCGCAGTACCCTGATGGACCAAAGAAGGCAAAAAAATGTCACTAGTACAAGATTGTCATATCCTCCAAGTCTGTCATATTCCAAGGGAAGAGTGTAGGGGGAATTGAGAAATTTTTGATGATGGAAGGAAAAAATGTACCACACTTCTGCAAATCTGAATCACTAATGAAAATGTACAGAGAAGTTAGAGTGCTATCAAAAGAGAAGTTCCTATTTCTTGTGACTAACAATGACGTAACTAAAGCAGGTATGCCTCTGTATGGTGTTCCTTTTGGTCCTTTGGTGTCCTTTTGGACAGTATATGGTTGTTACAACCAAAACTTTTGTCAAAGATTTTCAAAGAGTCATGAAAAGGTGCAGATTTAAACTTCAACCTACCAATCAGAGTCAGACCAAAACTCACAGATCTGAAGAAGTAGCAACTAGTGATATTACCAGAGTTTGTGAAAAGAAAAAAAATGCCTGGTAAAATGGGTAACAGATGTCAAAAAGAATTAAGATTAAATTGTGAAGGATCGACACAAACACATAAATAGTTGCATGCAGAGCCGTATGAATTCCTTGGTAAAGACATGGGGTTCTGTCTTGCTTCCTTATAAAGACTTTTCAAGAAATTTACCATTTTCCTATATATTTTCCTGATGATGATAATGAGAAAGAACCGCCAGAAGATTTACGTGCTGAAAATATTTACCAGTCTAGTGATCCTTTTATTGTAGGTACATACATAATATTAACTGTATTCATTATAGTTATTCATTGCACCTAGTTACCTAGGTGGCACAGTGGTCTAGAGTACTGAACCTGGAGTCAGGAAGAATCATTCATCTTCCTGAGTTCAAATCTGACCTCAGACTCTTACTAGCTGTGTGACCCAGGGCAAATCATTTCACCCAGAATATTCTTATTTCTTCATTTATAAAATGAACTGGAGAAGGAAATGATAAACCTCTCTAGCATATTTGTCAAGAAAATCCCAAGTGAACAGAAGAAGAAGATGAAGAAGAAGAAGGAATCAGACATAACTAAAACAGCTGAAAAACAAAAATTCACCACACACAGTGAAATGTCTCCTTGCACATGAATGTTATAGAGGTAGAACAAGAAAGAACCCCACAACCACCTTTTTTACTGCTTAGTTATACCACATTGGGCCCTTTTTGTCAAGTACATATATGACCTGTCTGCAACTCAACCTCAGCTTTTAAATCAGGGCATTAAACAAGATGGATTAATTGTTGAATTTGAAACTGGACAACAATTTTACATATTAAAAATCACTTTTTATAATCAAAATAATAAAAGAATGAGTCGTGTCTCAATAATAATTTTCTTTTTTGAACAAGTCTTTTGGGCTAGTCAGAGGCAACATGTCATAATTGGATAAATAGCTACTCTCAGGGGGAAGACTCACCATGATGGAGCAAAAGTAGGGATGTACTTGAGCTCTCCCCTCAAATTCACAAATATCTGTTAAAAAAAAATAACTCTAAACAAATTCTGTAGCTGCATAAACCACAGAATGACAGTATAGAGTAAATCTTCATCCCAAGATCACCTGGGAGGTCAATGAGAAGCAGCTATCATGCCCAGCTGGCATCAGAGTGTAGTATAGCATGGGCTGTGCTGGTATAGACACATCTTGAGCAGGCTTCAGGGGGACTGAATCACTGGCAGCTGTGCCAGTTTTCAGACTTCCCAAGTCCAAAATGCAGAGTACAACTTGGAAGGTAAGTGAAAAAAGCTTCTTGGACTTGTGCGAGAGAGTAACATGATCCCACCCCAACCCCCTAGCCCTAGGACAATGAAAGGGGAAAAGGAGCTAGCAGAAGCCTCAGAAACAGCAGCAGCAGAAGTATCTGTTTCTAGAGCTCTAGGCCCACAGATTGTGGGGAGATCTATCAGTTGACAATACACCACCCAACCTCACTGGGAGCACAGTCCAAGAGCGCCAAAGTCAAGTAATTGGATGAGAAAAAGAGCAAAAACTAGAAAAAAATCAGACTATATAATCTCACTTTGGTAACAAAGAAGATCAAAACTTACAGTCAGAAAAAGATAACACAGTCAAAGCTCCTACTTTTAAAGTTTCCAAGAAAAATTTGAATTGGTCTCAGGTCAAGTAAGAGCTCAAAAAGGATTTTCAATATCAAGTAAGAGAAGTAGAGGAAAAAGTTGGAGGAGACATGAGAATGATGCAAGAAAATAATGAATAACAAATCAATTACTTGCTAAAGGTGACTCAAAAAAAACTGAAGAAAATAAAACATTAAAAACTACGCTAATCCAAAAGCCAAAAGACATTGAAAAAATCAACGAGGAGAAAAATGCCCTATAAAGCAGAATTGGCCAAATGGAAAAAAAAGTCTGAAAGCTCACTAAAGAAAATAATTCCTTTCAAATTGAAATGGAGCAGGTGGAAGCTAAAGACTTTATAAGAAATCAAGATATAAAACAAAACCAAAAGAATGTAAAAATTGAAAACAGTGTAAAATATATCATCGGAAAAGCCACTGACCTGGAAAATGAATCCAGGAGAAATCATTTAAAAATTATTGGACTAAGATGGTGTGGTACAAAGACAGTCCTGTAGAAGCTCTGTTTCCATAGCACATAAAATATCTGTAAAAATAGCTGTAAACAAATTCTAGAGCAGCAGAAGCCACAAAATGACAAAGTGAGAGATATTTTCAGCCCAAAACAGCCTGGAAGGCAGAGACAAAAGGTCCATTGCACCAAGCATGGAACAGAATGCAGCTCAGCCTTGGCTGTGTGTCGGGGATATGACCCAGAACAAGCTTCAGGGTGTCACCGGCAGGAGCAGTACCCAGATTGCTCAAACCACAAATGCCAAAGACAGCTTTTAAGGTCAGTGAGAAAGCTCTTTCATCTGAGTGAGAAGGGAATGTGGTCTGGACTCAACAGCAGCAGACACTGCAATGCCTGCATACATTTTTGGAGCTGTCTGTTTAAAGACCCTGGAAGAAGTGAGTGACTGATCTTGATCTCCATCCTGAGTGGTTCTCCTGGGTTGTGGAGGAGTGCTGGCAGTGGAGCTGACGGTGGCTCAAGAGAGGGAACCCTGCTGACAAATCTTGGGAAGAACAGAGTGCTTCTGTTTACTCCCAGATCAGAGCATAAACCAGGAGAGGAGTAAACTCCTCTCCCTTGATTGTGCCACCTTGGAGGAACTGAGAACTTACAGGTTTCCAGAGTGCACCCTCCTCTTGACAAAGGACTCAAAAGTCAAGTAATTGGATGGAAAAATGCCCAAAATAGGGAAAAAATAAGACTATAGAAGTCTACTTTCTTGGTGAACATGTATTTTCTTCCATCTTTTTGGATGAGGAAGAACAATGCATACCATCAGAGGAAGACCTGAAAGTAAAGGCTTCTGTATCCAAAACCTCCAAAACAAATATGCAATGGTCTCAGGCCATGGAAAAGCTCAAAAAAGATTTTGAAAATCAAGTAAGAGAGGTGAAGGAAAAATTGGGAAGAGAAATGAGAGTGATGCAAAAAAATTATAAAAAGCCAGTCAACAGCTTGCTCAGGAGACCCAAAAAAATCTGAAGAAAATAACATCTTTAAACAGAGGCTTATTCAATTTACAAAAGAGGTTCAAAAAGCCAATGAAGAGAAGAATGCTTCAAAAGCAGAATGATCAAATGTCAAAGAAGGTTCAAAAGCTCACTGAGGAAAATACTTCTTTAAAAATTACAATGGAGCAGATGGAAGCTAATGACTTTATGAGAAACCAAGAAATTACAACACAAAACTAAAATAATGAAAAAAATGAAAGATAATGTAAAATTTCTCATTGGAAAAACAACTGACCTGGAAAATAGATCCAGGAGAGACAAACTAAAAATTATGGGTCTACCTGAAAATCATCATCAAAAATAAAACCTAGACATCATCTTTCATGAAATTATCAAGGAAAACTGACTTGATATTCTAGAACCAGAAGGCAAAATAAATATTGAAAGAGAGCTGAAGACAGAAACTCCTAGGAATATTGTGTCCAAATTTCAGAGTTCTCAGGTCAAGGAAAAGATATTGAAAACAGCTAGCATGAAACAATTTGAGCATTGTGGAAATACAATCAGGATAACACAAGATATAGCAGTGTCTACATCAGAGAATTAAAGGGCTTGAAATATGATATTGCAGAAGTCAAAGGAACTAGGATTAAAACCAAAAATCACCTATCCAGCAAAGTTGAGTGTAATAATTCAGGGAGAAAAAATGGTCATTCAATGAAACACAGGACTTTCAAGCGTTCTTGATGAAAACACCAGAACTGAATGGAAAATTTGACTTTCAAACACAAGAATCAAGAGAAGTGTGAAAAGGTAAACAGGAAAGAGAAATCATAAGGGACTTTCTAAAGTTGGACTGTTTACATTCCTATATGGAAAGATAATATTTGTAACTCTTGAAACTTTTCTCAGTATTTAGGTAGTTGGAGAGATTATACACACACACACACACACACAGCACAGCACAGGGTGACTTGAATAAGAAGAGATATCTAAATAATAAAATTAAGGGATGAGAGAGGAATATGGGAGGAGAAAGGGGGAAATGCAATGGTGCAAATTATCTCCCATAAAAGATGAAAGAAAAAGCTTTTTCAATGGAGGAGAAAAAGGAGAAGGTGAGAGGGGAAAAGTGAAGCTTACTCTCATCACATTTGACTTAAGGAAAGAATAACATGCTCACTCAATTTGTTATGAAAATCTATCTTACACCATAGGAAAGTAGGGGAGAAGTGGATAAGTGGGTTAGGGGGCATGATAGAAGAGAGGGCAAATGGGAAGAGGGAGTAATTAGAAGTAAATACTTTTGGGGAGGGACAAGGTCAAACGAGAGAATAGAACAAATGGGCGGCAGGATAGAATGGAGGGAAATATAGTTAGTCTTACACAACATGACTATTATGGAAGTCTTGCATAACTACACATATATAGGCTATATTAAATTATTTGCCTTCTCAGTGGGGATGGGAGGGGAGTGAGGAAGGGAGAGAAGTTGGAATTCAAAGTTTTAGGAACAAATGTTGAGAATGGTTTCTGCATGCAACTGGAAAATAAGAAATACAGGTAATGGGGAATAGAAATCTATCTTGCCCTAGAAGAAAAGAGAGAAGATGGGGATGAGAGAAGTCAGGGTTGTGATAGAAGGGAGGGCAAATTGAAGGAAAAGGTAATTAGAATGCATGGCATTTTGGGGTGTGGGAGGAGAGAGATGGGGAGAAATTTTGGAACTCAAAATTTTGTGAAATGAATGTTGAAAACTAAAAATAAATAAATAAACATTTTAAAAAAATTATTGGACTACCTGAAAGTCATGATCAAAAAATCACCTTGACGTCAGCTTTCAAGAAATAATCAAGGAAACTGCCCTGATATTCTAAAACAAGAGGGTAAAATCGATATTGAAAGAATTCACTGATCTTCTCTTGAAAGAGATTCCAGAAGGAAAACTCCTCAGAATACTATGGACAAATTCCAGTATTCTCAAGTCAAAGAGGAAACATTGCAAGGAGCCAGAAAGAAAACATTTTGGTACTGTGGAAACACAATTAGGATAACACAATATCTAGCAACTTCTACATTAAAGGATCCAAGGGATTGGAATGTGATATTCCAAAGGTCAAAGGAGTTAGGATCAAGACCAAGAGTCACCTACCCAGGAAAACTGAGTAAAATTCTTTTGGAGGGTGGGGTGGGGGGGCATAGTAATGAAGACTTTCAAGCATTCTTGATGAAGAAAACAGAGTTGAATAGAAAATTCAACTTTCAAATACAAGACTGAAGAGAAGTATGAAAAGGTAAACAAGAAATAGAAATCATAAGGGACTTATTAAAGTGAACTGTTTACATTCCTACATAGAAGGATGATATTTGTAACCCATGAAATCTTTCTCAGTATTAGGTGGAAATGTATATGTATATGTGTATGTATATATGTGTGTGTGTGCGTGTGTGTGTATAGGCAGAGTGCACCTGAGGAGTTGAATAGGAAGGGATAACCTCTAACACATAAAAAAAAGAAGTGGCAGAGCAATGTACTGGGAGAATTAAATTGGGATAAATTACATCACAAAAAATTGGCAAGAAAAAGCTTTTACAAAGGAAGGGTAGCGGGGGAAGGAGAGAGGAAATGAGTGAAACTTACTCCCAGTGGAATTGGGTTAAGAAGGTATTAATGTAAGTACACAATTGGATATGGAAATCGCTCTTACCCTAAGTGGGGGGGAGAAGGAGATAAGACAGGGAGATGATAGAAGGGAAGGCAGATTGGAGGAGGGGTAATCAGAAGCAAATGCTTTTGAGGATGGCAAAAGTCAAAGGAGAGAATAGAATAAAATGAGGGATGGGATGAAAGCAAATAAAGTGAGTCTTTCACAAGATGACTATAATGGAAGTGTTTTACATTACTACACAAGTATAATCTATATCAAATTGCTTGTTTTCTCAGTGAAGGTGGGTATGGAAGAAGGAAGGAAGAGAATTTGAAATGAAAACTTTTAAAAATCAAGGTTCAAAACCCTCTTTTTTACATTCAACTGCAAATAAGATTTACAGACAATGAGGTATAGAAATATATCTTACCCTACAGGAAATTAGGAAGGGAAGGGAATTAAAGAAGGTGTGGGGGTGATAGAAGGTTGGGTTGATTGGGGGAAGAGATAATCAGAAAGGATGCCATCTTGAAGTGGTGGGAGGAGAGAGATGTGGATAAATTTGCAACTCAAAATCTTGTGGAAGTGAATACTGAAAATTAAAATTTAATTAATTAATGTAAAAAGACAAAGAAACAAAACCTTTGCATTCCAAATTCTCTCCCTCCCTCCTGACAACCTGCCTCATTTCCTCCACCTTCAAAAAGGCAAGCAATTCAATGAAAGCTATATATATTTAGTCATGCAAAACATATCCATAAGCCATGTTCTGAAAGAAAACTTAGACAAAACAAATTAAGGAAAATAAAGACAATGAAAAAGAATTCTTCAGACACTATCAGTACTTTGACTAGTTCTGTATAGCATTTTTCATCATAAATCTTTCAGAGCACTCTTGGATTGTTCCATCATTTTTACTCATGTTATTGTTCACTCATTTCAGTGGTGAATGACACTTCATAATCCCATTTGGAGGCTTCCTGCAAAGATGCTAGAGTGGTTTGCCATTTCCTTCTCCAGATCATTTTACAGACAAGGAAACTGAGGCAATGCGAATGAAGGGATTTTCCCAGTGTCATACAGCAAGTATGTGTCTGAGGTCACATTGGAATTTAGGTTTTCCTGAATTCAAGTATAACCATCTAGCTGCCTTAATACAATAGTTAGCTAACCTTTTTGGATCTACGGCAAATATCACAATTTTTCTCCAAAAGTCAATACATGGGAAGATGGGTTATTGTCTTAGTTTGTGGTTTCTCTCACCAGCCTCCCTTTCACCTCCCACATTTACTATCCATTTTCTTGCTTCCTCTCACAGCCTCAAAGGGAGGAGCATGAATTTTTTTGTAAATCATGTTTCACACAGACTTTGATAAGACAAATAAATCACAATACTGCCAAATATAATTTATTTTTTAGTTTTCTAATCTAATATTGTGCATTTGGTGTTTATCAGTCCTACTTGTCCTCAATATTGTTTTATTTAAATAAATATTAAATTTTTTTTTCCAGGATCTGGGATCACCAATCTAGGTAATTCAAGGTGTCCATAAGGGCCTTGCCCTAGAATATTCTTTTCTTTTTAAGGACCTAATATAACCTAACCTGGTCTTTAAAAGAACCTGCACATGTATGATATGGAATTTTCTTACATTTGATTTAACACAATTGGTAGTCCTTTGTCCATTTGATCCTTAACAGTTGAAATCCTACCAGGACCTTCAGGGAGCCAGGATATCCATTTTGATAAGATTACTCAAATTTTGATAAGATTACTCAAATAAAAGAAGGTTAATATTGGTGATATCGAAAAGAATATAATTAAAGGAAGTACAACATTCTTTATAGTCTGACAGTCCTACTTATGCAAAATTTCCTAATTTGTGATTTATATAGAGAATTAATAGGTTTTCTTCCCTTTAAGGATGATAGATGTCTAATAACCTTGGCCTGAGATCCACTAGCACAGCTGAAAAATGAACAATAGCAAAACCTATTACAACAATCTGTGTAATTTAAAGGTAAATCAAGAGTCAGGGAAGGGATTTCCATTGTCAAATTCAGATTGCTTTTCACTCATCTTTTCAATCATCACTAATTGATAAGGGTTCAAAGGGAAATTTTCAGAGGTTAAAAATAAAAACAGAATCAAACACATAACTTGTTTATCCAAGTGAAATTTATTGAAGGACATGACACAACTGACTAGATATGAGGATAAAAGAGAAGTTAGCTGCTACTGATGTCTCTCCTAGTCTTTAATGCACATTGATTTCTCATAAGATGCTCAAATGCAGAAACCAGGCAGCCATGATATGTAAGAATTCTCTTTGTGGCTATACATCTTCAGTATGGTGCTTTCTGAAGGGAATTTGTCTTCTTTAGAAGAAGGCCAGGTGTCTGACAGCAAATACTCTTCTTCACTCTAGAGATGAAGATTTGGGATATGTTATAACTTACCTCATGAATAAATTGACAACTGTTCTTTCTAGAAGCTCAACCTTGACATATGTTCCACAGTGTACTTATAGGGTGGGTGACTATTATGACCACAGGAAACTTATTCTAGGAATCTTCAAATTATTTCTGTATCTCAGCCTACACAAGCTACCATTTCAAATGTTAGATTCATCTTGCGAATATTTATGAAATAAATTATCTTAGATTGGAAGAGGACACAAAGTCTGTATGGTAACAGTTCTAACAAGTTATTTAATTTATGTATTGGTTTAATAAACCAAGAAGTTATGTTATTAGTTAATTATCAGTACTAGTGAACAAAGGGAGTGAGTAATTTAACATGCAAGTAGAAAGAGTTAAAGTACATTACACTTAAAACTAATATTAAATTTAGTAAGGAAAAAAAACTGAAAACCAAAATGAAAGCAAGGACTTTGGAAGCCATGGTGAGCAACAGCAGACAAGAAGTGGCATAGGTGTTAAGAAGCATCATCTCCACAGTTAATACTCTTCCTTGAGATATCAGAGCGAGTCCTGAAGATTGTACACTCTCAGGTGAGTTGATAAATCCATACTGTTTCCATTCACCTTTTGGGTATTTAATAACTATTTCTATATAACATTGAACATAAAAGCAGACCAAGTCTCCAAGAATTTCAGGCATTTGTTCATGATAAGCTGGTTAAGAAGTTCTAGGTAGAGAACGCAAATCCTTTTACTCTGACTTAAATATCAAAGATTTTTATACTAAACTGGGAAAATATTCATACAAAAGTTTTCAAAAGGTCTCAAGGAGAGGAAATGAATTTGGAAGGACGGCAGAGGGAGGGAGCTGCCTGTTTACCACAGAGCAACATGAATAAAATGAACCAAAAATAAATAAATGAATGCAGAGTGTTTTTAAGTGTTCTGCTTCTGAAATGTAGCTGATACCAGCTTTGACCGTGTCATTTTCTTCAAAGCTACAGTGGCACTATAGAGAAGAGTGGTGGTAACAGGTGTTAGGGTAGTGTAGGAGACAGACACCATCATATCCTTCTCAGCAGGATGATAAGAAGCAGGGAGCATGTAGTTATAGAGAGCAGCTCCATAAAAGAGAATAACAGGAATTATATGGGATAAACACGTGACAAATTCTTTCCTATGACCCATAGTTGAATTTATCCTATACACTGTGAGGAGAATATGGGAATAAGAGCTTAAAATAACCATAACAGGGATGAGAACCATTAGTACACAGTACATGGCAGGCTCATAGAGGGATGTATTTGAGCGGCAGTTTCAATAAGGTCAGGACCTCATGGAAGTGTTGGATCTCTCATGATTTACAAAATGGGAAGTTCATGGTGATAAGGGTAAGCATGAAACCATCAAGAGAGCCCAAAAACAAACATACAGGTTCAAGGAGTGTGTAAACCCTGTGGTTCATAAGGATGGGGTAGCAGAGAGGGTGACAAATGATCATATAACTGTCACAGAACAAGGCTGCCAAAAGGAAGAACTCTGTTATATAGTGTTATATAGAGGAACATCTGGATTCCACAGCTTGGAGAAAAGATAACAGGAATCCCAATCACCTGATCCAACAGTATCTTGGGTACAGCAACAGAGATATACATCATGTCCATGAGGAAAAGCAGACTGACAAAGAAGTAAATGGGAGTGTGGAGGTGAGGATCAGTTTGAATAAAAAAAAACCCAAAGTCACATTCCCAGTCAGAGCTACTACAAAAAAGTGAATACCAGTGAGGAGAAGAAAGCTGACTATTTGCTTTGGCTAGAGAGTCCCAACAGGATGAAATCAGTCCCAAAACTGTGATTCTCCAATGATCTTTGCTTCATGTCATCTCACCTAAGGAAAATTAAAAACAACCAAATCAAAAAAGAATTTATGTTCTGTGCTTTATACAGACATGATAGATCATTTTTTAGTGAAGAAAAGAGACATGCTATAGATTGTTCTGACAGGAGCAGAGAAGTATTTTTGCTAACTGGAGAGATTCTTATCAAACTATGATACAGATGTTCTAACAAATCTAAAGATACATATATTTGGGTAGAATATTATCTCACAGTCATTTCCAAACTCTGATATTCTACCAGATTGTGTGTGTGTGTGTTCATCCTTTGTTTCTGAAGAAAACCCTGCCATCAGATAAATGAT